>JAODGB020022637.1:0-11361 GCA_027574905.2 Earota dentata | reverse complement strand
TAATGTGCACAACGCATTATTACGTCCACACTTGAGGCATTCGCATAAAAAAACGATAACTTAACCCATAAGAACATCAGAAACAATTATGGTTATATGACCGATAATGAGTTTTTATGACCTCATTTGTGTGCAAGCGTGTGTAATTTCGCTGGGAATCTGCAGGTGACGTGCAGTCGATCAATTAAATGCAATTAAATGGCGCCCGACATTAATTCTAAATCATGCACAATAATTATAACTTAAATAATAATCATTTCTATACACAATGAATAATTTTTATAGGTAAACATATTTATAACTAGAAAATGTTGAGAATGAGATATACCTATGAAAACCAACTTTGTTTTGTACTTTTATTTTATAATATATTTCCGAATCGTTCGATTCACCTTCAATTACTACCGGAAGCAAACATGTTCTATGAAGTGCGACAAATGTACGAACCATTGCGTACGTGCCAACCACTTTATTGCAAACGAGGTACGATCAATGTAACGCAATTAACTTCTTTTCGATGATTTTTGAGCACAAATTTCTTTGTTTGATTGGCATTCGGTATGCGGCCTTGTGTGCATACGCGATTCACCGTGACCCAAGATTACAAAGCGCCTTGAACTGTAGATAAATTTACTTCATGTGATTTGCTTCACTGACAATATGCCTACTACTGTGCAATTAACCAAAAATTATGGAATAAACATTGTAATATCCACGATCATTTCCACTGTTTCCTTGTTGCAGTTATTGCAGTAACAGCATAAACATAAAATATTCATCACATCAATCTTCTCGATTCATATAGCACGTATAAACTAATGAGAAAAACAGCACTTTAAGGTTTTCCCACATCGCGTTGTTTCAGCCCCTCGCTGATGCACAACCATATGACTATTACATAGTTAGCTGTAGTCACCTGCCGTGTGTGTAATATAAACACAATTGACCCACGTATTGCTGAATAATTATCATCTGCATAATATGGAAGATTTTACGACCCCAAATTAAAATTTCATCGTAAAAACATTTACAAATTATAGGAAATACAATGATGTGTCCGGATTGGCAAATCTCTGGAAGACTTCAAAGAAACCATAATCAAGCCGAAAGTTTATGGATGTGTTAAATTAACGTTTATGCGAAGAATTGAAGGAAATACGTACGTTTGAAAGAAATCAAATATTACCGAAGATTGTCATTTTTATGTTTTCCTCCGACTATGTAACAATCTTTGTCACTCTGGTTATATGGATGGTACATTGATGTACATCATTTGTCCGGCGATATCGAACCGTGCGTCTCGCCTCGGCGTCCGCCTATCCGCCTATTATTGTGTGTTTTCTGAATGAAATGGTAATAGTTTACAGTTAACTTCCTCTTAAACACGAGCATAAAATTTAAAGCCGTCGAAGAACAACAATAAATTTCGCATAAAATATCGGTAAAACTCAAGAATGATTTCTACCGTTTTTCACTGCCCTTATGTATGAGCATGCAAGTAATACCGGAACTTTAAAAGTACATAACTTCAATAACATATTTCTTGATTTGCTCTGGCTGGAAAGTCTTTAAAATCAACTACATCAAGTTTAAAGCATTGTTTCTCAGGTTTTTACTTAGAGTTTACTTTATTAAACACATTTTCCAAATCATACTCCAACTGGCTTTCTGGAGAATACTATACATACCACATTATACCAAGAGATGCAAGATGCTGCTTAATTAGTTAAGCGAAAGAACACCTCGAATACCATATGCCTCCAATCCATGGGGATTCCCCACATTATGAAATATATTTGCCAGGCTTCAAATTTACATAATTTCTGACAATCGTTTAGAATAATCAATAATGGTTCCGTTACCTGTTTGGCCGTAGCAAATATGTATATACTTTTAATAAATTGCGAAATCAATTTCTGCAATTAATAAGGGACCCTAGTTCACATCCTGTTCCAACCATTAGAGTTGATTTACAATCGATGCCAGTGATGAGCACAAATTATTTATTTTCTCGTTCACGAATTTGATTTGAACGGCTTGGTGAAACCACGTTTTCTACTCTCCACCATGCGCTGGCTGCAGCTCGAGAAGAAGTCGGCGTCACGCTTTAAATGTCATTCAGTGTTTTTGTCCCTCGCGGGGAGTCGGTATGCGCCGTCTTTTAAACAGGTGTCCTGCGACATCGTGTATTGTCACTGCGTGGCAAGAAGATGCTAGAATGACGAACAAAACAATTCATAATTCCTATAAGAATGGGCCTTCTCGGCGTGGCATAATGGAACGCGCGCCGGCGAAAAAAGTATCTGTGTACAAATTTAATTTATAAACGAGTTGTCGCAGTTACATTTATAATTCCGTTTATTGCCTTATTGCCAAGCGGCCGTCGCGCATCCATTTGTAAATGGATGGCAAGGACACTGAGATTCTATTGTTCGCCGCGAGGGTTTTTATTCTTATCCAGCGTTTAATTTAATTAACTGTGATGCGCGCAAAAAGTTACCGGCCAGTATGTATTTTATTTCACCGGCCAGTGGCGGGACAGACGTGCCTTGCTACCCTCGTGCTGCAAGTTGCATATAATGCATTTTTTTGCTCCCAAATGTAACTTTAGGTGTAAGTACAATGCCGTTTTGTGCTATGCAGTACTCAGACTGATTAACGAAGGATGTGTCAAAGCAATAATTTATATGCAGATAATAAAAATTCCTAACAACTTCAAGAAGTATGCATCCTCAGGGGACAACGCGTGGCCATACTAAAACGCTTAAAAGTTCCCTTTCAAATACGAACCTTTAATTAATCACTCTATAAATAATGCGCACGCGAATTTTAATTTCTTTACTAGTCCCTTGCACTGAAACTCATGGTTCATAACATCAGCATTCAGTGCACACGTCTGAATAAATATGTTATAAATTTGTCCCGCAAAGAAGTTTAAATCTGCAGGTCCAGTTGATGAAAAAATAAAAATAAAACGGCGTCGTGTATATGTCATGAGTAGATATATACAAAGCAACTCCTCATAAATATTAAAATTAATTGCTAAAAGCGTAATGGGACATGTTTAATGAGGTAATTTCATCGTTTCACCCCTTCCAAGGGTATAATATCAAACCTGTTGCCTTTAATTTTTCAATCTTCGTACACGAAGCATACAAACGCGACCAATGGATTTGCAGTTCATTAACAGTTTTAACGCTTGGTGAATAAAAATCAGGCGTGTAACCAACTCAGAAACATGCAATTTTGCATGATGCATTTTTCTTTTTACAAATGCCACAGCACGCGCTCGAGATGCAACTCGTCTGCAGCGTATTGAAGGAATGAAAATAAAGACAAAGAAATATGTGCATTGCCAGCGGTGCAAATTTTGTCAAGCAAGTGTTACATTGTAAACATGAAAGCAAAATAGCAATCCGGCCATCATCCCCTTACATACTTGCAGCACATGACCAACTGCGGTGCTCATCATATGTTCAATGGGCGTCCATATGCTCGCCTCCTCGTTTTCATTCTTCTCCATATTCCCAAGGTAATTATTATACGGGAGCAAATGTTTGTTCGCCCGCGTGTATTTGCTCAAAGGTCTAGCGATATGAAACAAAAGAGTGACAGTGCAACAACCGGTCGTCGTGCCGCGTGGTGTGTGATGCCCGATGTGCAGCGTATGCTGCGCCATGCTTTTTCTTTCATCGTGAGCATCGAAAATGCGAAAGAAAACGCCTCAATGACAACGAAAAACGTTCGAGTTCGAATGGCACGCGATCGGCATACCGTTTATAATAAGCCACCATCTTCACCGAGAGTATAATATTTTATTCCTTCTCCAATGCAGGACCATTGGCAATCGACAATCTTCTTGCACCCATGCAAATGTCCATTTTGCACATTTGCACACAACTGGGTTCTTCATTTGTAATCCAATGCACTTTGTAGAATGTCGAGTTATGCATGTGATGTGCAGGTCGACCGGCTTGGCTGGTTCCAGTCAACGACACCTTTCATTCCTCCGTCTAATAATACCATAATAGTAAAATTACTGTTAGCGCATTATTAATAGGTGAGAAGTTACTGGGTAAACATCATAAAGGCAGGTAAACAAAGAGTCGTCGTAAATTGAAATGCAATATGTATTCCTCTTCGTGGCTTCTTACCATCGGCGTCGATAGTTCTTGGAGTTTCTTCGCAAGGTGCCCACATCGTCGCTGCCTACGTTTACAGCACTGCACTTGCCAAGCCGCTTGCCGTCAATGAAAATCTGCATAAGTTTATTAGTCTTCTAGGAATTTTATTCGTACATCTTGATCGGAAAACAGCACAACAATTTGCAACCTTACTGATTCGAAAAAAAATACAAGAGCCTTTTATGAATTAAAATGAACTGTTTAGAGTAAACACATAAAGCTCCCACGTGATTAAAATCAAGCCAAAAACAAAATTGTTCCAAATTGTAAGACAATATAAAAGTGTAAAGAATTGAATCCAGTGTCTTAATAAATCGGTCATAAACTGTTTACCTATTCAGCAGCACAACGCCCATTCTCCTTCACCAGCTCGGCAAGATATTACTTCTTCCATTTCATGTGAAGCTTCTTAGCTCTGCAGGCCGCGACATCCAATACCAGGCAAAGTTCAAGCGTTCTCACGCAATCCTCTGACCCACAACTAATCAATAAGGAAAACGGAATTTCGCGATTTTTCTTAAGCAAGAACCAAATATACAACCAGTCATTTGCAATGAATACTTATTTCGAACTCAGGCAAGTGAAGGGTTGCAAAATAATATTCAACTACATAGTCTTTATTTCATTTTATTGAGCAGAATTATTCATCCATAATATTTGTATTATTGAAATCATCCAACATTCAAAAGATTAACAGTCAAAGTCGTAATAGTACCATCTAATTATATATCATAACTAGTTTAAATAATGTGTACAAATAAAGTAAAACGGTAAATACATAAAATTAATGAATGAACGAAAAGGCCAATAAGTTATCATTTTCCGTCAAAAAAATTAAACAAACTTCCCTAGTATTCTTCCGGTCGTGTAAATATAATAAGTACATAGAATCAACTAACAGGCTACCTTTAAAAATAAACGTATTTGTCAAAAATATGTTGTTAACGATTAATCACATTCAACATGCATAGATTTCGCACCTTCTGCATCGTGAATAATGTAAACCTCTTCACGTTACAAGCTAATAATGTCCAAGGGTCATGCTTTCACACTCATTGGCCACCGTCTGATTAATAAAAAGAATGCGTACAAATAAAATTAAATTGAAGTTGATAATAAAAAATAACTAACAGTATATATATAGAGTTAAAATAAGTATAAGAATAATGGCACAATGCGTTCTCATAACATTCACATGCTTTCCCGCAAATTAATGCAGACCCACACAGATATTGTTAGATAAATCCGAGCGTTTCGCCCTTTCATTATGTACATATACATATTTGGATTTATAAATTCATTAATGCCTGCCGAATGAGTGATGCGAAGTAACGCCAATTGATGAATACCTGTTAAATGTTCATTGTCCACATGTCACTTGAAAACATATGTAGATCTTACAAATGGATTCACTTACCCAATGTTCACAGTTTCGAAATGCAAACTCGTCATAATTGTTTGCAATTGTGTGTAGTGTTGTTCCTCATCGTCTGGCAAGCGCTGATGGCAAGTTGAACTGTCACGTGGATCCTGGTCAGCCAAGACCTGCCCATTGCAGAAAACTGGGTACCTCACGCACCGGCACATCGCGCGCCAATGCTTTCACCCTCAGATTTCGATCTTCAGTGAGTAGAACTACTTCCCGATGAATTTTTCGTGGTTCACCTTTGTTATAGAAAGCACAGAAAATATAAATACATATAAATATCGTTTCAACGAGAGTTTACCTTCAGTCTGTTCACTTTGGCCCCGACATAGGGTCATGCATGTTTGCAAGATGCGATCGTCGTTCGTGGAGTTGACATCTACAATTGCATCATCCTCTTTGGTAAACGCCGTCGACGAGAGGATCGTACCCTTTGTTGTGATGCATTTGACACCTGCTGTGCGTGTGCTCAGGTAATCTAAGGCTGCTTTTGATGCGTCGGCTACTTTTAAGGCGTGCGCCGGATTCATGACGCGTTCGGGTGTCTTCGCCCCCTTTGCGAGGCCTTCTAATTCATTGAGCACTGGACCAAATCAAAATTAATATGAAGACACCGTGGATTTATTTTGGTTAGACGTTAGTACACAGAGATGTTTAAATTCAGGACTCACCTATTAATGGAACCATCAACGTGTACACGTTGCTAGAGGCAATAGCTTTCAGCATGGGAAGATAGTCGATGAAACAATTCGTATCAGGCACGAGATTTTTGGGCTTGACCTCTATGTGCACGCTAACAACGCTTTGTTGAAGAATTTTCTGCAACAATTTAAGAATGACTCTTAATGTACGGCAGTTTTTAAACATAAAATCCAAACACATTTCTGTGCTGCGAGATTCTAATGTGATTCACCCTCGTATAATAAATCTTGTTTAATTTCTCCATTAAGGTGTTGAATAAATACTCTGCACAGGCATAATGAAACGGCAGCATGAGGCAATTCCCGAGGGAAAATTGCAGCCGCGATTCCACAGTCAATTAAACGAATTGCAACACATACGCAAGTTCGCGTAATTCGCGTCGCGAGCGGAAGACGGCATTGTTTCGTGCGAATGATGGATGCATTATAAATAGGCAGGCGCAGATGTTCGCCAGGCACTCGCCTAGCAATTGGCACAATTCCAACGCAGGAGGCTTTTTTCTTCGCCTCGCAAACCCGCAGACAATTTGCTGTTGCCATTGCACATTCGTCCGTCTTATCAAATCTACGCAACATAAAGAACATAAACAGTGACACCTCAAAAGATGTAGGTACATTTTGCACACCGAGTGCGTTGGCGCACCCACGCGTTCCCACGCTACCGTTCGTTTGGTGCCGTCGTTCGTTGCCCAGCGTCCATTCCACTCCTCCCTGCCCGATGCCGGTCGTTCGGAATTCGGTTACGCGAACAAGCCAACTCGAATGGCAAGTGTCGCGACTACTGACCATCACATGCTTGGTATAGTTTGCGTATATAAATATTATTATATGATCAGTTAATTTATGAATTGCGACGGGAAAAAAATGCTTAACCTTGGCCCAGAGAAATCAAGATCAATAAAATTCATAACAATCGGCATTAATTTGTCAAGTTCTCGTCGAGTTGATACATTAATCAGATGATAATTTGCATACGTCTGAACACCTACGCAAACATAGTACGGTGTGTAACACATTTCGTAAATTGGATGCAAATTTATACACAATCCGCAGGTCGCCTCGTTTCGTTAAGAATCAGCAGGTGAATGGACTTGTTAAAAACTATTATGTCTAAATCAGCACGCTTACAATATATAAATTAAAATATGGGACACACTTTTGCAAAATCGTATGTTTTAATTTTCTTTGCTATTTCATTTTTTATAAAAGGAAGAAAGAAGTTAGGAATTATTACTTTTTAGCATTTATCATAAAACACAACATTTAAATGAAAGCATTTCATGAACCTTTTATCACGGTCACGGACTCTCATTCGATTAATTCCGATTCGTTCTTCCCTATGCATAAAATGTCCTGCGTGTATAAAATTATTTCCGGATCGGTGAAGCTAGAAAGAAGCCTGTAAAACACTTCTTACGCCTGCGCCTTCCTTTGATTCGGTGCACCCGGGCCTGCAAAATAAGTCATGAGACATTTAAAAACGTGGTCACATTCGTCGGCATCTCCATGATTCAAACAGTTTTGCGCTATAATTACACATATTTTATGATTCGTTATACGACTTTGCACATGATTCCCTTGTCGACGTCGACTGGCATAGTTCTGCTCGTTGCAACCCTTTTTGTCGTATATTCCCTCGGCGCAATTTACACACAGGCAAAGGCGGCTTCGCGAAAGAAAGACGCGTGCAAGACGCGCAAGACTAGTCATCGACTTTTATGACGTCTGCGATGTGACACAACGACAAGACGACATTATCACTTTTACGAGTTTGCATGTACGTTTCCATTTCCGCAATAATACAGCTGCTACAGAAATGATGCGGCTGCCAGACACAACTCAGACAAAATAAGAGTAAAACGCCTCGCCAATTGGAGAAAGAGAATCGAGCAAAGTTGAATCAAAACAAAAGCGCCAAGAAGAGTATAATTCCCCTGCATAAACCTATTAGTGTAAGTTGGGTAGTTTGGAAGTTATTGCTCTGTAACTTCGTTGCAAACGTTGGGGCAGGAGGCAGGAAATACGAGAGTGGCACAGTAGCAATGTGCATAAGCGTAATCGGATTTTCAAGCTTGATCTTAAGCACAAGACCCCGGTATCCACTAGCCATACAAGTGAGTCCCCTTCAAATTCATATTTATTACTGTTATGTAATCGCATTACAAGTGCATAGATACACACAGTGACTGACAAGAAGCGGCAGCTTCCGCAACGCACAAAACTTACAGCACTCGAGCTCGAGAGATGCAGCGGAGGAGAAAAATCAATGCGAGTGGTTGCTGAAGTCACGCCGAAACATACAGCACAATCGTTTAATGCTCAATGGTCTTTGAGTATCTGAATGCTGGCAGAAAAATGCATCACCATCAAGGGCATCGCAGGATAGCACTTTAATAATTCGCCGGTAGGCACTTCGGAATCAACTTGACTTCTAAATGCATTACGTTCTCAGGATTTTTCTTTGATAGGCGAGTTGCGTCCGTAAAGCAATAAATCCACGCGCAACTGCGATTATGAATTACAATCGTAGCACCATAACCGCAAATGGTAAAGCTTCCGAATGGTAGATAGGTTTATAAAATATTGTTCTGTCTCAGTAATTCGCATCAGATATGATCCTACTGTACGGCAAACACCAAAACAAAGGAGAATGTTTCCCGAGCAAAAGCTGCAAACGAACACCCGGAAAATGCGAATAAACTTTGCATAAAATGTTATAGTCGTTTTCGGAACTAATTCAATATCTGTAATCGAATTTGAATGTTCAAAGGAATCCTTTTCGAGTTTGCTCACCTGTACAGTCTGGCGGTGTAACTCCTGAACGCGTTGGCGTCTCTCCAATTCACTCTTCCTTGAGAGCAGCTCCTGTATTTCATTGGAAGTATTCTCCAGGACGACACTCTCCGGATTGCAGTCCTCGTCGTCGCTGAAGCTTTCCACCAGTAATTCGCTTTCATTCTGTACAGTGCAAACAAAACCAAAATAAACAGGATTGAAACATTTCCACCATGCACAATTCGATTTATTTGCCAACTTCCATTGCTTCCTATTTATTAAGTTCATTCATGCGTCAAAAGATACGTTCCACTACAGCAAATAATATCAAATAAGAGTTCTGTGCTTTCTATATTAAAAAGGAAAACGGAAAACAGGAAATGTAACTTACGAATTCAGGAGGTGTATTGGGCGCGCTCCGATTCGCCGTGGTACAAACGACGCTGACATATTCGCGAGCATCATTCCTATATTCCAGTTTCAAAACGGGTGGATCAACGCCGCACAAAAATTCGGTGCCGAAGAAAAGCAATCGCTTCAGTCGCAGTGCAAATTGCGCTGATTCAATGTCCGTTTCAGGAGCAACGTATGTTGAAGTGGGCATCACGTTGCATAGAAGAGGTGTGAATCCACTCAGGGTGTTATCCTCTGGCAGTCTAACGAGTTCATAGCCTGCTTAAACAAATAAATCAACATTCGCTAAAACTGCGTCTCGTTTACTCTAGCCTAGAACTTATGATGTTGTGATACGGGGATTTATAAACAGCGAGGGTTTGGGTGTTCCTGGTTGTACGTTCTGTTGTCCTTCGCACAAATCTAAGGCATTGAACTGCACACGATGGCAAAACGTGCGCGGTGCACATGGGGTGACTGCGTCGTCAAAGTTTGGCTCGAAATGTAATTAACTGAAATTACACCACAAGATCGAAAACTGCGGACGTGTGTGCTCATCTACGAGAGGCCGTTGCACGGTGCCCGACGTTCCATATATATACACATACACACACACACAATACGTCCATCTCACAGCAAGGCACACGTCACAAATCGCGCATCGATGCGAAATTATCGAAGGGAGCACGTTCACACAATGCACGCCACGGATCGGTTCAATCTATCCGTACCCATATAATTTGCTTCGAGCCGCGCCACACGCTCCCAACGCCGGCCGCAGTGAGGAGAGGAGAGATAATTAATTTTCCCATAATTTTCGCATCTCCCGTAATGGTACTCCCCGGCACTCATTTGGTCGCAGTGCGCGGTGCGAAAGATCGATGTTCGCATCTGTCGATAGTGCCTTACTGGCCCACATCGATGCCAAACAACAGCAATTTGCATTATGCGCCAGAGCATCGAAAGCGCACCGCAAACGAACCATCTGCGCGCGTTTCGTGTTTTGCTCTTCGTTTAGACATTTTGCCTGTATCATTTGCACACTGGGAGGTGGGTAACTTTGCACATTGGCATGGAAACTAGCCTTGAGTCAAGCGTAAGCTGTGATTGTTGTTGATAGGCGCGCAAATGATAGAACAACGAGCAACGGATAAAAAGCGCATTTTCAAAATTCGTCAATCCTCTGCCGGCGACCAAATGCTTGATAAATCTATCCGTTCGTTCGCGCCTAAGTGTTGATTATTACGTAGAAACTTAAGCGATGTGTACTGCGCTGTTTGCGCTTTGTCGTGTCGTTTCAAGATGAGAAAAAAGCGATGAAATGTGAGGAAATCAAAATTGTTTGATAGCTCTCGGGCGATTGCACTCCACTCCGCTCGCCTATTGAAAAGCACATTCTATTGCATAACAAATCCACGCACGTACGCGTTAGAAACACTAATTTCGATAAAAATTATTATAACGGCACATCGTTAGTTTTTAAAAACCTTCTTTAAATTCAGATCAACAACATGAACGGACCTTCTATCGCAACAGGAGTGTTAAACTAAAAATGTATATTTGATGTACTCACATAGTATTCATCTAAATATAGATATTAAAAAATTGATAACTAAAGGAAACGACAAGCTGGATCAGCGGTGGTTACCACCCTACACCGATTGAAGAATGGATATTTGAACATGTGCATTGTTTCGATAGTACACTCATGCCTCGATATAGGAGACCCCGGTACACTCATACCTCGATATAGGAGACTAATTGGGGCGGACCCGTGTCCACTATAGCCAATCGTCCACTATTTCATAATGTGGACTACATAACCTTCAAAAACATATGACTTGAGAATTATTAGAATTGCGAATTCAAAATGAAAACAGAA
>JAODGB020022474.1:0-18015 GCA_027574905.2 Earota dentata | reverse complement strand
TGTCAATCTGAGAGATACCAATATATCCTTCCAGGTTGTTTTGCTGTTGTTGGCGCGCGGCCGCGATTTGTTGCGACTTCGCGGGAAAAAGCAGCGCGAGATGACGGCGCTGATACGCGGAAGCGGGAAGCGAGCGCGCCGGATAATCGGCGTGCGCTCGCTGCATGTGCAACGCGCAGGCGATGGCCATGCGCGTTGTTTTCGTATCATCTTGATATCATTTGTTACGCCGCTGAAGTCGCAACAAGCCGATAATACGCGCCGCGCGGCGATTTTACTTGCAAATTGCGCCCGAATTGCAAATCACCTGCTTGGCAACGCGAATGAAAAAGCGCCGGCGCCCCCCGCGTGTTTACATACTATTGCCCATCTCATATTGTTTCATCCCTAGTGCGCATGCGCGCTGGCACAAATCACATTTGAATGCGCTGCGCTGCGCCCGGCGACCAAATTTATGCGCCGGCCATAAATCGCGATTGTTTTTCAGTTAATTCAGCAGCGGCGCATTCTCATTGTTGCGGATTGTTTCAGGTGTGACCCAGAGGAGCCGGAACACACAGCTCAACAACCGGCAGCAGCAGCAGCACCAGCAGGTTAGTTACGGCGACTTTTCGCTCTTTTTCTGCCGCGTCGATCGTTTCGAAAGCAGCGCCGCACATCGGCGTTGCGCAAAGCGCCGATTCCGCACCGACGCACAAAACAAAAGCAAAACGCGCCGCGCGCAAATTAGGCTGCTATTAATTTCATTTAATCAACACCCGTGCGGTAATGATTAATAAGAAACACTGACCTTAATTACCTGTAATGGTTTTGCCGCCTCGCTTGCCGCATTGTGGCTGTGTTCACAATGGCCCGACACCTTGGCTGAAATAAATCATCAATATATCATCAAATCAGTCTTGGAAGCACCGGCTCTGTATCAAGGCGGCACTGATGCGTTTACAGATGCCACTGATGATCAGTCCAACATCCAACCATTCCAAATCAGCATGTGCCAATGTTGCGTCGTTTTGACAGCAACAAAGCTGACGAAGCCCCGAAGCCTGTAACTAGAATATCATGATTCATTTCGCATGCGTTTTCCGCGCCGTGCGAAGACGGGCTGACCCCGAGGACCCGGCATGTCCGCCGCGCGCGCGCAATATGGCCGACCTCTAGCTGCGCGATTCATAATGGAAATGTCAATTTTAGCCGGATAACGGTCTCGCGCTTGGCTTCGCCGCTTAAGCGCCGCGCGATGCACTGACGAGGAAATAAACATCTTGTGAAAATGGCAAAGAGCAACCAGCGCCGAGTTGCATGTGTGATTTGGCTTCGCATTGGGATTAGAAAACATCTCGCTTGAGCGGCGCGGCGCCGTTTTTCAATTGTGCCCGCTGTGTCGCTGTTGTCGCTGTTGTCGCTGCGAAATGATCGGCGGACAATTATCGTCGAAAGGTCGCAGTTTGATGCGAATGTTGATGCTGTTTCGCCGTTGATTGCGTCGAGTGCTTTGTCTAAAGTCTAAACCTATACAGCTTTGCTGCGCAATGCAGAAGATGCTGGACGCGCCAAAATGTCGGATCTGATTAAAAGTAATATACTGCTTTCGCTGAAACCTCGACAAAAGTTGACAGTTCAAACTACACATGAGTGGGGATACAATGTTGCCAGAGTTTATTTATTATATATTTTCTCTCTCTTACTCTACACCGTTCACATTGCCTCTGGTGGCGCTATATTCTCTAGAACACATAACAATATAATGAAAAACTATTTAAAATACATAATCTAATATCACAAGCGAAACACATGGACCACTTGACAACATTGCACGACGTCATGGACGTGCAATATTTACAACATTAAACTAAAAAGACAAGAATCAAAGGTTTACTCAAATGAATATATATTTTCCAAACAATGTTATTGGTAATACTATATTTAATTCTTATAATTATTTTACATATTGTACATGCTTTGTCGATACGATTTTAAGAAAATAAAATATGATGCGCCCATGTGCAGTTAGAACTGTCATCTTTTGACGAGGTTTCAGCGAAAGCAGTATAGTTAATAGTTCGGTTGTCTGCGAATCTTCACTGGGGGAGCAGCGTATTCGTTAATTCTTGCATCTATAATTACGAGCGCTATTACGACAAGGTGCTCACGGTGTAAGATTAATAATTACGCGCCAATAAAGGCTAAGACGAATGACTGTTATTATTTTACAACAACCTGCATTGCGCGTTAACCTTTCGCAATCGCAATCAACATTCTGTCTAGTAAGTCACAAGGAAATAGACTGAAAAAAATGTTTGGGTAAAATATTTTCTGTGGGCAAAATATTTTGTTTAACTTGCGATTCGTAGGTGGTATTTGCAGTGGCGTCCTCGCAGTCGCAGGAATATATGATGCTTCTAGAATTGGAGTGTTTACGCGCTCCGCCCGCTCTTCTTAGCATTCCGCAGACCATAGACAATAGTAAGCGAGCGCAAAGACAGGGGGGCGATGGTACAATGCGATTCGCGGCGGTGGCGGCTATCTTGCGCCGCGAAAATATATCAGCAGCGAAACTCGTGGAGGGGGCGTTTTGTTCGGCGGCGCCGCGCCGCCGAAGACAATGCGGAGCGCGGCGCGCGTCGCCGCAATAAAAAATTATCATTAAAACTGAATAGGTAATGAAAATGTGAAGCAAAACAACTTGCTGGCCCTTGCGGAAAATGCGCGCCATGCAAATATTTTCGCCGCGCAAACGCTGCATGAAGAAAAACGCTCGCACACACACAGCAATACACACACAAGCGGGCGACGAGACGCGGCGAATAAACCAGGGCGCGCAAAAGCCGAAGGCAAACAACGAGTTGGCGGCGCACCGTGAAACACACGAAATAATCGCATTCGGCGCGCGATGCGAAAACAACAACAAATGCAAGCGCCGAAGAAAAACCGGGGCCCAGCCGCGAAGCCGCAGCAGATAGGCCGCACACTTCGCCCCGTTCATCGCAGCTTATGCAATTGCAATTAAACGGACTTAATCTAATTGTGCGTTTTTAAGAGCGCCTTTTTCCACCTTTATTTATCCCGCCGCCATCCACTTCAATTTTCCGTGCGAACGCAACCCAGTGGGCCGTGGAAAGTCGGCCCGCCGCCGCCATACAAGGGGCGGGAAGGGGTGGGTGGGTAGAGGGGGCGCTTTCCTACTCGCTTGAACATACATTTAACGAGTCGATACTCTCTGCGGCGCATCGCATTGTTTGCATTGTTTTTATTTTCGGATTTTATGCGTCGGCCGGCCGGAGACCAGGCCGAATCAAAACGCAATCAACTTAAATTCAATTACATAGCGAATTGCCTACGAAATTTCATTCCGCTCCACCGTACACACCGCTCGGCCGCTGTTTTTTTCCCTCCGCTCCACATTACAGCATCGCTTTTAATGTATCTATTAAAGTAAACAATTCGAATTAATTACAATTTCCGCATTGCCATTCACGGCGCGGCGCGGAAAAAAAGTAGCAGCGAAAACGATTTCCATCATTCCAGCGCCGGTGCGGCTGTGTGTGTTTTTTTTTTGTTTCGTTGTTGCGTGTTGATAGAAAAACGGCGCGCCGGACTCGAAGCGTATTAATTCACGCTTTGCAAGCGTTTTCATTAAATCGGTTAAATAATATCACGCGCGAAATAACTGCGTGTGGGGGTGGGGGGTGGCGACGGAGGCGGTTAATCGCGCCGGCGGATGCGCGCGTTTGCTAATCGGCGCTGATGATTCGCATATGGGGAAACATCTTATCCGGATCTAGGAGGCGCGCGTCGAGATGGCCCGCCGCCTTGCACCTGCATGAATAATTAATCAATTTCGCGATTACATTAATTGCGCGCCGCCCGCCTATTACGCGCGCACCTGCGCGCCGCCGCGGCGCAATTGCGAACGGCCGAAATCGGTGCGCATCGCCGAGCACGCCGCTTTTAATTAAAGTTCTCGCTCTTCATTTTCTATGATGCAACAACAAATAAGCGAGGTGTTTTGTGTTCAAAATAACGCCCAAATTTTGATTTGTTTAGTCTTGAGTCTTGAAAGTTCATAAATAGTGAGCGTTTTTTTAAATATTATTTTTTATTTTTCTTAATTTATAGAATTATCTTGCTTTAAATTGTGATTTTGAAAAGAATATTCTTGTTGGCGCTAGTGAGTAGTTGATTGTTTCTATTTTGAAAACGCGATGGAGAATCCGTTATTAATTTAATGTTTCTCTTCAGATTCTGATTTAAGAAAATCTATAAGGAACAGCTCAGCAAAGTACGCATAAAAAAATGGAAAATGATTTTTCAGCAGTATTTTAATATTTGGGAAACAATCAACGGTAAATGCTTAATATTGTTTGATCGAATTGTCTTTTTTCAAGTCTCTTTGCACAATCAGACGGCTAAAGAGTCGCTCTGCAAGGAACTCCTCAGTAAACCTCGCCTAAAGTGCGTTAAGTGTTCAAAAATTGACCTTTAGCATTGAACTTTAGCCAAGGCAAGAGTTTTTGGCAAGAGACGAAGAAAAATGAAATCTTGTTTCGAACATTTCAAAATGAATTTCATTAATATTTTGTGATTTTTAAATCGACTAAAACTACTTAAAATCGATAGTGTTATTTTTTTGTGCATTTTAAGTGAAGACGACACAGCTTTAAAAAATGTATTCTTTGAGTTATTCATGATTAAAGTTTTGTAAATGTAATTTAACGCGATGAGTCATCAGAGCTCAAAACTTTAACATTTTTTACAGACACAAAACGGACGTAAAAATTTTAAAAAGTCTAATATAAGTAAACTATGCTAAATCCAAAAAATAAATTAAAAAATATGAGTCTCTCTCATTGGGTTGAAGATTGAAGTTGTTAAAGACATTCCACAGCTACTAGGCATGTGCGGCTTGAAAGGACGGAAATAATAATTGGTGATGACTGATGGAAAGGATGGAATTCCCCACCTAGCCATTTGCAAATCTCCAAATCATCGTCGCAACTATTACGCAAAGCATACGAATGCATACTCGCTCCTAGCTTAACCGCAAATCATTAAAACCGCTCGTTAAATTGGATCGCGCGCTGGCATTGCGCAACGCCTTTCGTTTTCGCCGCGTCGCGCCGGCGCGCTCGCGGTTATCACAAAAGCAAAATGATAATTACTTCGCCGCGCGTTTTTCCGCGCCTCGCGCCGTATTGTTGCATCGGCAGCCATTATGGCGGGCCTATTGGAGGCGATTGACTGCATCTGCCTCTGCGTCTGCCTCTGCATCTGTGACACGCGCTTGGGTGAGGCACGCAAACGACGCGTCGCGTCGCAATGAAGCAACGTGTATTCTAATGAGCCGCACGCCTTCTTCGCACCTCAGCGCCCGCATCCCAATCCAAATAGGTAATTCGGATCGGGGAGCCTGCCAATGACTCTCGCCGCGCGCTTTGTTTGCATAAACGTGCTCGTCATCGCGCCGGCGTCGAATAATCCGCGGCGCGGCATTGTCTCCGCTCCTTTTTGCGCCGTGCTTCGGACGCATTCGCAATGTGCATTGTGTGCGGAATGCAATTGTGCCGGGGTGGAATCGAGGGCATATGTGCCGGTGCCGTCGGCGGCCACACAGTGCAGCCGAGCCGATATTCGATTTCGCGTCGCCTCGTGCGCAATTCTATTCTCGCATCTGCCAGGACAAAATACAATCACTGGAGTCACTGGAGATTTCGACTAAAACGCTATCTCCATCTATTTTTATCAATAACATGCTATTTTTAGCGGAATAGCAGCGTTTCAAATTGCCCACCAAATATTCACAATTTACATTCGGGAATAATGCGTGCATCCTTTATTCTTATAGCGAAGCGCATCAAAGACAAATAATTGTAAATGTAAACGCTTGATTAACGATCGGACAAAAACGGGCACTTTCCTTCGGCTGGCATTGAAACTTTCACGCATCTTCGACTTTCGTTTCTATTCAATTTTTTCTCTTCGACGCATCTTCACCTTTGCTACTTTCGGCGGCGCGGCGACTTGTACCGCCTGTTATTTATGAGTCATCCGCGCGCGTGCTGCCTCACTTTCATCCAGCCGGGCGCTCTTCAATTCCTCAATTATTCTCAAATTTTTACACTATTAATGTCGCATTTGTGATGCGCTTTTGTCTCCGTTAATTAAGCAAGCGGAGAGGCTCGCGAATTCGGCGAAAGTCTGCGGGGCGGAACTTAAAGTTGCGAGCGCGCGACACGGCACGATGACGCCCATTAAAAATTTATTCTGTTTGGAAGCGTGTTGTTTTTTCATTCGCGATTATTTCGTCACTTGATAGTTGCTTCTTTTTTTTATCGCCAAGCGGTCCTTTGGTCGGCGCGCTAGATTTTATCCGTCGCTCTCCCAAGCGAGGGCTGGACGGTCCTGCTGCTCGCATTTCGCACGCTCCTCTTGCACGAATTACCCGTGCCCGGGGACTTCTTCTCGGCGGCGGCGTAATAGAGTTGCGCGCCTTGCGCTTCGTTTTTCGGCTTGTTTCGTGTAATGTTTTTCTAAATGGCATTTCTTCGCCGGGGCCTTTTTCCCGTTTTTAACGAAATGTAATGCGGCGTTCGCAGCGCGCAATTTGCAATTGTTCTGCGAGCACACGTACGCGCGAATGCTTCGAGGAACAGAACAACACACCAGCGAACGAACGAACGAACGAACGAACGAACAGGAAAAAAAGGCAGAAATACCCGAGTACGGCGCAGAGGTAAGTAGTTCGTTTGTTCCAGCGAATTAAGCAATTTTAAAAGTTTCCTTATTACGTTTTATATTTTATCATTCCCAAATAGGCAAGCATGTATTCTGTTACGCGGTTGGTGCGTTAATTTTCGCTGGCTTCATTAAGTTCCAATTCGATGCTACGCGGAGTTCCGTTGTAGATGTCGCGGTAGTATTCAAGCTACTACGATGAACCGCATTCGAATTTCCGCACAACGCATTTTATGCTGGAAGTAAATTGTAATTTTTCTGCTATGCAAACCGGCCGCTTTAGGAATGCGAGCAGGAAATTTGCATATCCATAACATTTTGTGGGAGTGTCTCTAGATGATGTTAAACTGAGCATGCGGCAGCTATTAAAGTTATAAAGAGTGCCACTGAGGTTTCAAACAATAGCTTCCCAGCGAGCACCGTTCACAAGGACATGGAGTGCGGAACGATCGGGAAATGGACATTAAGATTAAGCAATTAACGAAATTACATAAAAGACCACATTCCTGCTCATTGACTTTTACAAGAAACGGGTTCCGGAAAAACGATGCCTGTTTTCAAAATATCTAAAAAGTGTTCAACTTTCAATTTTCGCGTATTCTCTTTAGCAAAGAAATGATAAAAAAAGGGGCACAGAACTTTTTCCGTAGATTCTCTCCAAAATATTACAAAATATATAAAGATAACAAAATTTTCGAGTCTTATTTCGGGCGCTTTCACTCCTTTTTCGCCATCACAATCTGCGTAGAACTTAAAAAAGGACGTTCGGAATTTTCCGTCACATGTTTTTAAAATTAAAAAAAAATTGCCAAACTACATGGACTGACGAAAGATTTATGCGACATTGTAGCTAATATCACCTCGAATAGACGTGCGTAATTGGGTGTCTTTTATATGGACAAAAATGAGTGCAAATGTGACGGACGAATGCCGCGCGGCAATTTGCAAATTGCCCATTTATAGATTTTGCATGCTCGAATGGCTTTAATGTGTTCTAATACCTCTCCGTAATGTAGGTTAATCCATTCGAAATAAGATTAAAGATGCGCTTTATTCGCGGCGCGCGCCGGCGAGAGCAGGAAAGTAAGGCACACCGCAGCTGCGCACAGCGCACCGCGTTGTAAAAGAAAGGCGCTCGTAAAACATAAAAGGCGAACGCGCTCTCTTATCGCCGCGCGGCCTGCAACCTTCGATGCGGCGCGCGGCATCAATTCGCACAGATTTCAAACTGCGCGCCACCAGCACTCGAAAATGCGCATTGCGCATGCCCAGTAGTATACTGCCAGGGAGCGCATGCAATGATTTCGCAAAGAAAACGCTGAATTTTGTAGCGAGCGAGCTGCAAAATATGAAAGAGAATGTCTGGCTGGAAATTAAGGTGGAGCGGTGCGGTATTGTCGGTGGATGTAAGCAGCGCCGAGAGTCATCCTCGCTGGCGAATGTGCTCGACGCGCCGTGCTGCCTGATGTGCCTGATGCACCGCGCGCTCTCCAGCGGTACAGCCGCAGCCAGCACTCGATCACAGCAGCCGGGCCGAAGATGGCAAAGGTCGTGCGTGCACGTACGGTACCCAGCGCCGATTCTGGGTGATGGTGACGGCGACGGCAACTCGGTGCGCCGATGACGATCGCGGCCGCGTCGCCGTAAAGGTCAAGAACATCCTTGTGCGGGCTTTATTTCGAGCGGCGCCGCACGGCATCTTCAACGCTCCTCCAGCGCCCGGCTCATCTTCGATTATTCATCTTGTTCTCAATCGCATGCTTGACCTTTTACACTCGGTTTTTAAGCAGGTTCTTTTTCTCTATAGCGTGTAAAAGTGTTGTTACTTTTTACTTTAAGTATGGGAATATGCGCAATCAAGACTTGGGTTAAGTTGGTTAAGTATGCACGGTCAGGGAGGTGGCATGTCCGCGGATATTTTTAGATCACAAAGACGGCGCATTGTTGCGCGGCACACGCGAACAGAATCAGAAGGAGACAATGCTTGCTTGTTTTTTTGTTGTAAATTTATTTTTAATGTCAGTTATGACTATATTTATAATGCATGCATGCAAATGCGATGCCACCTTTGACATACTAAACGGCGGCGGCCATGGATGGGCGAGACAATCGGAAAAAGTGAAGAAACCACTTGATTGAGAGAGTTGAAATCTCTCTTTCAAAGTTGATTAGTTCAATCCTATCCATTTAACGCGATTGTCTCTTGAATTTTTGTTCCAGCGCAGATGAAACTTTCTGTAAGTAATAAACTTCCGCCCAAGGTCGTGCAGCTCCTGAAAATTGACTCACTTCCCCCCGGAGGAAACCGCTGTGTGCTAAACGCCGGGCATTAAGGATTATTGGAAAATGAACGAGCGGGGAAGATGAAATACGCGCCGAGATTATCATTTGTCTTAAAAATGGGGCCAATCGCGCGGCCATTAAGGATTATTGCAGAACAAATGAAACGTGGCGGCGCGCCAGGAGCACGATGTTCGACATTATTCGTTAATAACCGCAATCAGTTCCAACCGCACCGTGACAGCGGAGGAGGGAAAAAAGCGCGCCTCGCGGAACATCGCCGGAAAAGTGAAGATCCGAAATCGTAGCCGACGCCGCGCCGAGAAGCATGCGCATTAAATAAAACATGAGACGCCGCGCGGCGATTTCATTTCATTACGAGGCGCGCTAATAAAATGTGCTCAAATGCGCCGCGAGCGATGCACGTAACGGCCGCCCATCGCCGCGATATTATAATACGTGTTTATTGTAAGTACACGCACGGCGCGCGATGCACACGCCGCCATTATCGTAAGCGCAAGTGCTGCGCGCGCTATGCGCTCCGACAGCGCCCCCTGTCGGCTAGCGACCGCAATGCGGCGCGCGCGATCATTTGCAGTTTCGCCGCGCGATTGCGAACACTTTGTAAGCGCATAAAATGTAATTATCAGCTCGCAGCGGAAGTAATTCGCTTCTCACACTATGCGCACCTTAATATATTCCGTTCGCACTAGTTATGAAGCGCATGGCGCAGCGAAAAATGCAATTTCATCGCCGAAAACGCGCGCTAATAAGCGATAGTCAAATTAGGCTGCATGCGATCGCTGTCGACGCGGAACGCGCATTGACAGCGGCGCCGCGCTAATTAAACTGTAATCACTTTTGTTTTCGCGCCGCATGCAATGTTGTGTGAACTGCGATGCCAGCTGGATGCAAACGGTGCACGACACCTACGCTGTTTTACGCATGATGCAACTCGCCGGTATTTTTTTTCCTTTTTTGCTATTGCTGCTGCTTCCAAATGAAAGTTAATATTGCAACATTCGATGTGCTACCTATGTTAACATTGGACTCGGCACTTTTTAAAAACATTAGTGCATCGCTACGAAGCGATGAACGTTGGTTGTGTAAAGCGTATAACAAGTTGCATACTCTAACTGGCAGTATGCACGCTCATCTAATCGCACTTCTTCAGACTTTGAGTTTGCTGCGAATTAGGAACATACATTTAAATGCCAGCTGAAGCTCAAAAATTAATTTTAATGAGTTTCCTCCATCTAGACAAAAACCACCTTTGTTGAGGCAACATTCACGAAAATTAGATTAAACACCGTTGCAAAGTCTAATTTTAAGCTTTGTAAAAAAAACAGGTATTTAAAAATTCGATTCTTCGAGAGTTATTTCTACAAGACAACCTTTTTATATTAGGATACTTAAGATAACAAATAAAGTTTCATTTAAACATGACATTTTAAATATGTTAAGAAATAGCACATTTTAAAATGAATCTTCAACTGTTTTTAAGAAAAAAATTGAAATATTTTTCTTTCACTCTACTAGTAGCCATTTGTTTGAAACACCCTTTATAATTTTGGGCCGGCATAAATAATTAATGAAAATCACTTAAACGTAAACTCGTTGCTTCACGCTATTGTAAATAACAATGCGAAATATTTATCTTTTATCACAATTTTTTTACGATTTAAAAATTAAAGCATTGAGTCGTTGCCTTGTTTGTGTGCCTTTTTCTTCTTTAATTTTCACTCAAAACATCACTGTGAAACGGTTCAATCGAGGCGTAAAACGGCGGCGAGGAGTTTCGATGATTTAATTACTCGCTGGCGCGGATTTCACAACAGATAGCCACCTCAATCGGCATAATTAAGGTAATCGTAATTAAATCTCTCGGCGGTGGCGCGGCATCGCATCGATTTTTTTTGCGCCACATGGTTGCATAATTCGCTAGTTATGCCATCCACTCAATTAGCGCGCGGCGCTCTGCATTTCCACGCACGGCGAGGAAGAGTAAGAGTGGAAGCTGGCAGGTAAACGAGTAAATAAATAGGCTATTAAAACCCGCGCCGAAACAACCGCGAGCGCGCCAGGCCGCAACTGCGCGAGTAAAAGCGAAGTGTGTTCGATATTAGAAAGTAAAACATCGTGCGATGCATCCTAGAAATCTTCCGATTTGCTGCGATTGCAATCTAATCTTCCGCAGGTCATCCAGCATGCAGCCTGCGTCGATGCATGCTTTGTAAAAATTACATTCATTAAAAAGAACATTCTAGCTCGACGTGTTCCTCGAGCCAAAAGATCAAAGAGTCAACATCATCACTGTACTTAATATAGAATCGTAGTACAACAGATATTTAATTTTAATTGTTACCAACGCAATTATTGTTCACAAGGACGCAATTCCATGTCGCCGGATAAAATGTCATTGTCGCCTGATAATGGGCTTATCAGCAAGGCGTCGACAGCGCCGAATAAAACAAAGAAGCGAAGGAAAATCGCACCTGCCGATTGCGTACGACGTGGCGGAAGTAAATGCGCGCCGAACAAAACGAAATGACGTCATGCCCACTTGCGGCGGCTAATTACTGCGCATGCTAATTGAGTAAATCTGCGATTAGCTGCGAATTTGCGCAGACGCGCTACAAAGCGCTTCATTCCGCGCGAAGGAGCTGCTTAATTCGCCTAATTCAAATTAAAAATTAACTGTAATTATATCAAACTTACAGTTAGCATAACCGCATGTCTTGTCTCGCTGGCGCTGCGTGGCTTGGCTTGATGATCAAGCAAAGTCATCGCGGCGCGCGGAGACCTGCGTGAAGATGAGATCTGCTTCCCAGCGGCGCGCGCGGAGGTGCGGATGAAGAAACGTGCGCGCGCACGGCGCGAACGACCTTGTCCGGCTAATTGCCGCGCGCCAGCTGAGTGCCAACTTTTACGTACCAGGATCTTCTTCTTAATGCAAATCGAATGACATCGAACGCCAGCCAGCTTCAAGAGAATTTTAGAATTGAAAAAAAAAAACGCAATTAACATTTAGAAATTGCTTCTTTGCGCGGCGTCACGATTGATCATACAGATGATCGACGTCTAAATGTGAAATGATTTTTTGCGGTCGCGATCTTAATGAAGATGAACTTTATAAATATGAACAATGTTTAGTGTTTACTCTGCGAGGCTTTCTCACAATGTTGTTTAATTTTTTTTTTGATTTAGCATAGTTTACTTATATTATAAATATTTTTTTAAACATTTTTTACGGCCGTAAGTTCTGAACATTGATGACTCATCCCCGCTCGATTTTCGAAACTTAACTCATGAATAACTCTAAGAATACATTGTTTAAAGATGTGTCGTCTTCACTCAACATTTACAAAAAATTAACACAATCGATTTTAATCAGTTTTAGTCGATTTAAAAATTACTATGTCTTTATTCCTCATTTGAATTTTGGAGTATTTGAATTTCGCGCGCACTTGTTGTCTTTCTTTTGGAGTGAAGTGAAGACGGTTGCATGCTGCATGTTTGCGCTGCGAGCTGCCGCCGCCGTGAATGGCAAAAATTTTCAATTTTCCATCGATTGCATCGAAGGAAAACCGGCGATTATTTCCAGACAGCGCCGCCGCATGCAACATGCATAAACGGGTGTAATTTATGCGTGTAAACAGCGGCGGATGCAACCGCGCGGCTGTAAGTTGGTCATGAGAGCGATTACGAACGCCCGTGCGATCGGTATGTGCACTTCGTGCGCCCGCCGCCCGCCGCCGGCTTGGTCACGCAGCGCAGGCCCGCCGCGGCAGAAGAAACGCGCACGCTTGACCATTGCGCCGGCCCTGCGCTGTCGCATGCGCACCCAGCGAGACTTCGGTTGCGATTCCTAATACAATACATCACCGCGTTCGAACCGCGGCGACAACGCGCATTTGCACATTACACGTGTGCGCCGTCTAATATTTACATGCGTGCTGGCCTGGCATCGCAATGCATGACTTTCACTTCACTTCGACTCCTTCGACGCAACGCTGCCGGTGCTCAAAAACCGAAAAACAGCAAAAAAACACCTATGCAATGCTCGAGACTCGAAAATCACGAAATCGCGCGATTAGTGCGCACGTTACGCGCGCCTAAACCAAAGTGGGTTTATCTGCCGCTGAGCATCTCCTTGGAATTGCTTTTCGCAACCTGCTTTGCTAATGTCGACTCCACCGAAATTGATGTTTATTTACTTTTAAAGTTTTTGCGCGAGACCTGGAAGTGATTTCTAGTGTGAGAAGAGAATGAAGTGGATAACACAACCAAACATCAATAAGTAAAAAGTAAAAATATGTTCATAAAAATAATCACGAATGCTATATTATTCTTTCTCACTGCAAATAAAGAGGTTTTATGTGCTTAAGAATGTCTGATGTTCTTAAAAATATCAAAAAGTACAGATACCTTAATCTCTAATCAAACAGAAGAGAATTTGAAAGTTTGAGAATTTAAAACACTTCTTACATCGTAATCTCAACAAAATTATAAAATACATTATAAATACACCTCTTGAAGCGTTCCTGGTACACAGAAAAGGATACTTGTACGAAAAAAAAGTCTTGTACGAAAAAAGTAATAACCAAACATTGCTTCCAGCAGCATAAAAAGAAAACCTCAATATTTGTACATGAAGAGTATGTAATACTGCTTTGACTGGTACTGGTACGTCCAAGGTCGGCCGTTGTATTCATAATTAAATATATCAATCTCCATCGCACAGGGCTGGCTTGCTAAATACGTAGACAACCTGTGTATTTAAAAATAAATATGCATATAGGTAATAACATGTCCATAAACAACTTTAATTTCGCGATCGATGTTTTCTTCATTTTCTTCATTTTCTTCGTTTTCTTTGTTTTCTTCGTCATTTTCTAATATTAGGACAATAGGAAACACGTGCAGTGCATGTTCATTATTTGTTGATTATAACTGCGCGCGACTATAAATATTTTCTACAACGTACACAGGCTATAAATATTATCATGGATATGGATGCGTAAACATTGCCCTTTTTAGAAGTTCTACTTTCTGCTACATTACACATTTCTGTTTCAACTAGATTGCATATTGGGTTGTTTAAACAACTTTTAAGAAAAGAATGAAGCCCTTGGTAGAGTTATAAAGTTTGGTCTTTTCGTGGTTGTGAGTTTTCTTTCGGCCAGAACGTTCGTCATTATGACTCCTTGGCGTTCGGATTTCAAGATTTCAAGAGGCTGTTGTGTGCAAGTCCAGAGCCAGTTCTGGGATGCGTTGTTCTTCTGTTCTTCAGTTCTTCAGTGCGCGGCACGAATGTGGTCACCAGCTCGCGATGCCCGTGATGCCCGTGACTTGGACGCGGAATGCTTTTTTTTACCACTTCTCTCAACCGGCCCGCGCTGGCTGCCACCACGCAACGACACAACAGCGCGAGCGCCGCGCAACTCCACGACAGACGGAAACAGTTGCCGAAGTCGCGCCGCGTTCAATCGACGTTTGTCGCCGCGGCTCGCGCTAAGAACTTTTCGCCTCTTTTCCGCGCAGCGCCGCGCTTGTTGTGACTGATCACATCGTCAACAAGTAACCAGTTTGCGCTGTCGGTGTGTAATGCTTCGCTCGGATTCTCGCCGGCATCGGCGCTGAAGTTGATTTATTCAGCGCTCATCAGCCACGAACGGTACCGGCGACAATCGACACATTCCGCAGCGCATCCTTCGCGGCCCGTGCGTGGAAGCCGACTGCCTTTCGCGTTCGCCATCCGCGGCAGTAACCATCGGCAAATCGCGATACAGGCCAGGCCGCCTAATCAAACTAACGTTACTTTGCCACCAACAACATCAACATCAACATCAGCTTGAAGTCGGACGTTGTTCGGCGTGGACTGTGTTGTGCTTCAACCGGTGTTACTCCTCGCGCATCGCGTTACTTCACTCTGCATTACATTGCGTTCCATTACGCTGCGTGCGCGTCAACAAGATCGCCGATCACCTTCGGAGAAGCGAAGGTGATTCGCGTTCTTCAACCTGCCGCGACAGTTAGGCCCGACTGGCGATTGGAGTGAATCGAGTGCGAGCGCTGCAAAGCTGCGCAGAAGTGAATTCAAATTTGTTACATCTAACCCAAGTGATTTTGAGGAGCTGGCGCTGGCGTGCGGTGTGACTGGTGAGTGCGTAACGAAATGAGGCAATAAGATATCTTGTGGAATGTACCAGTGCTGTTGACAAATCGCCTCCTCGATGGATATTTGCTCATTAATAATTAATTAAGGTAAACCACTTTTGCGCTTTGCATTCGCGCCATTGCGCCGTCTCCGATCGACTCCTACCGTTGCTCTTGCATAACGGTCATCCCCGCATAATATGCTGCCATCATTCCGGGTTGATAATTAGGGCTGCTTGCTCAAATGACCAGCCGGCGAAGTGTAATGAAGTGTGAAAAAAATATGTTCTTTGATGAACTGCATTTTTGCGCCGCGCAACGCGCAAATAGAATTAAAATAAATTAGGAATTTCGAAACGAAAATAAAACGAAATTACGGCGGAATAAAACAGCAATGCGTTTGCCGTCGCGGTGGCTGGGGGGCGGGGCAGGCGTGCATTCGTTCGTAATCGGATTTAATTAAATGTGCTGCAACTTTTCCGGACGGTCGCATGTTAATTAGATTTAAAAACCTTTCCAGCCATCTATGCGTCTCGCTGGGCGTTGCGCGCGTTTCTTTTCGCTTTGGCGTTTTCATTGCGCGATATTTTTGCAGGCAGCGGCGCGCTCGGGCGGGAATATTTTCGCAATCCGCGCATTTTCGCCGGCCGCATTGTTGTAAACGAGCGGAGCGCGTTGCCGCGGGCGCAGATAATTTTTTAATGTGCCGGATAATTTCTGGAAGCGGAATCGGGCATAGTTTTCATCGCTTTAAACATTTGGAGCATGGTTGTAAACTACAAATCGGTTTTTTTACGGGCAGTTGCGCGGAAAATTCGTCCCGAAGAGCAACGTTTTTTTTTCAAGATGAAATTCCCAGTTGACTGTTGTCTGTCTGTTGTCATGCCTACACTATATGTATATGAACATGTTGAAATAAGGCAAACTAAACAATACATTGTTTATAGATCTTGCATAATCAAAGGAGCGTGAATTAATGATGTTAATAAATATTAATAAGTATCCCAGATGGAAACCCATCTGGTTAAAATTGGGTATACACTGCTCACTGCTCACTGCTGACTGGAGGACTCATGTATGCTGTTTGGGTGCATTTTGTCGTTGCATCCAAACGCGGTGGGAGCAGCTTTGAGATGCTGCGGACGTTGCGATGCGCTGCGGATGATCATGCGATCAGATTGAATCATTGACCTCTGCGAAAACCTGCGCGCCGCGTATTGATGATCCGCTCCTGCGTCGTCCGGCCGGCCGAACGACCGTGGCGGGGCAATAAACGATCGCACGGGACCGGCATATTCACGGCGCGCGCCGTTTTCGGCGCGGCCGGGCATCTTGCCTTGCGCTGCAGAAAAACGCGGCCTTTCCGACTTAAGTGGCAGTGGCATGCAGCATGCGAGCGGGCGACTGGTTTGCGTGTGCTTCGTAATTCGTGTGCGTGCGCAGCGCGGGAATCTCGTAAAATTGCGAATTTAAATGGCGTCCGCCGACAGCGGCCGTAGATTTGTATATTTGTTGCGTTCCGCACGGTTTTTCCCCGTTTCCAGTTCCAAGTGCAATCTATGGCCTGTCTTACCGCCAACTGATGATCAGCCCCCTGTTCTGGTCGTGCGACAATCCAAAACGACGTGTATTCTCGTAGATTGGCCTGAACATCCGTGCATAACGTCACACATCTTGATTGAGGACTTCCATTAGGTTGGCGGTCTCATTATCATTATCAGCACGCGTACCGAATTTCATGAAGAATAATCGCTGAGCATTAAAGCATACATGGATGGTTTGCGCTTCGCCGCGGCGTGCTTTTAACGAACGCGTACCAAAAAATCATAACAATGCGCAGACGGGGATAAGGAAGTAACGCGAATAACGAGGAATTATAATATCGAGAACAATCGCGCCCGACAGAGATTAATCGCGCAAGGAACGACTGAATATATTTTAACAACAAAGAAATTACGAGCGCAATGAGAGAATTGATACCTCGTCTCGGCTGCAGTGCAGCACGACCGACGACTAGGAACAAGCGGAGCCAGGATTAGCAAAAGAAAAACAAAACTGGAAGAAGCACCGCGTAAATTGAGAAGAATTAGTCGTGGCGACTTATTAGTGAGCGTTGCGCGAGTTTAGTTGGGATTTGCATTCGACTTCGACTTCGAATCCGGCGTAATTACTGATTCCGGATTCCGGACTCCAGACTCGGTAACTGTTCATACAGTGTAGTAAATACAAAAAGTTTCGAGGCATTTTTGTCTGTTGTGGCTTGCATCTTGGCACGTTAATTCCTAGATGAGCTGGGGGCAGGCTGTATGTGAAGCGTATCGTCAGGAAAAATGCAAAAAAGATGATTGAAACGCTGGGAATCGCGGAAAAGAATGAGCGCCCCGATTTAGAGCTAGAAAAAAGTGCTAGGCGCTCGCGGCGCGCGCATTGTTCGCGGTATAATGATGTGAGTTTTTGTGCGGCAGCCGGCGAGTGCGCTTGCTTCGGCGAATTATCGACGATAGCGCCAATAGAGTAGTCCATAACAGCTGATTCCCCCACCACTAAAAATGGTCTGGAGGACATGCAAAAGCCCAAAGTCTCATTAAACACATGTAAAACTTGCCGACTTTGATACGTTATGGTTTTGCACTGAATTCCTTTAAAAATCTGAAAATATGCTAATATATAATATGATAGTAAGACTATACTATACTGCAAACAGATTTTTCCTAGCTAAACTAGGAGGTGAGGAAAAAAATCATGAAAGTTGTGTTTAGTGTTTAATTCAATATAATTCTCTTGGTATTGGCGTGATAACTCACACTACCAATGATATTATGCGTCAATACATATTATTTACTT
>JAODGB020022318.1:0-13054 GCA_027574905.2 Earota dentata | reverse complement strand
TTCAAAAGCGAGCGAAGTTATGATGCACCGACGCGACGAAACACGTGCAGTTCTCAGTTTGTTTATTCGGCTTTGCAAAACAGCAAGCGGTAAACGCACACTCACGCAATGTCACACGTTCGAGTGGAACGGCACGCACTTCCACACTCGACGGATACGGTGCGCGTAGAGCGGAATGTCTTTAACGCTCTCACGACAATGTCCGTGCATTAAAGCTGGAAAAGTCAACGGCTACACTCGCGACTCACCAAGTGCACGAGGGTACAATTTTTTACTCAAGCTCGCGACTCACAAAGTGCACGAGGGTAGAATTTTTGGCACAAGCTCTCGACTCACGAAGTGCACGAGAATGGCAGTGTGCGACACAAACTCGCGACTCACAACGTGCACGAGAATGGCAGTGTTCGACACAGACTCGCGACTCACAAAAGTGCACGAGAGTGAAAAGATGGCTGCGCTCGAAGAGCGAGAGAGATTGGTGTGTGGTGTGCTTCACGGCGGCACTGGGCGAACGAATTCGCGCGCGAGATGCACTGGATGGTAACCACAAAATGATTCAAACGATGCACTATTTTTACTCGGACCGATTATAACTAGCCTCGAGTTGGGCGCCAGTTTTGTTACACGCATACAAGAGAAAGATGGTAATACAAGATTCGTTTATTTAACAATTACAGTAGGTTCAACTAGTTAATAATCGCGAATGTAAACTTAGGCAGTACGTCGTGGCGCGGTCACGTCACGCTCTCTTCTTGCACTTAACTCGACTGCCCTGCGCGGTTTTGGCAGCGCGCACAAGGTCATACACGATTGGCACGACGGAACACCCGAAGAGTGCCGAGTTGATTACCGCGTGTTACAACGTTTATTTGTAAGGTGATGTATTTGAGAATTTTAGAATATTGACCTATAAAACACATGCATTAGATTCAGCTGATTTCTACACAGGTGCTGGAGCTGATTTTACATCAGCATCGATAACACAAACATTTAAGTTACAGTTGTTTCAAGATGAAAAAAATATATACTAAAATTTTATACACAGACACCGACATCATTTGTTGTTCATTTTGAATATATGTGTGACGCGAATGACAGAGATCTGTGCATGCTGCGCTTGAAGAGTTGAGCCATGTGGCAGGCCAGTGGTACCGAGACGTCGGACCGACCAGAATATTTTATCATTGTAATGTCAATAATCAATAATCAATAATCATACATTTTGTCCAATCGTAAATTGTCCATCGCCCCAATTAAAATGTCACCGTGAACAAAGCATGATTCCTCAATCTTTGCAATAGGAATAACAATAAGTGAGTGCTGCTAGTGACGTGAACGTAAATTCCCAAATAATTTGTCCATCGAACCTGATCGTGGACTGATCCGCTGATATCGAGACGTGACCTTCTTTCCACCTAATCCATAATTAGTACATTTGTATCATTTTATTTTAGCTGTTCGTAAATTGCGTCGATTTATACAATGCCGGCAATTAAAAAGTAGCATCGAGAACGTGGTTATTTTCGTGGCCGTGCCACCGAGTAATCGAGATTTCTCTAGAGTCTTGAAACTAATATACAGGATGCGCCCAGATACTTAACATTGCTGAATATATTCGAAATACGCAAACAATTGCAATCGCTTGAGCAGCTACCGCAGTTGTTCTTTCAAAGACAAGATCGAATTCTAGATCATTTAGAATTCGTCGAAATTCCGGAAACTGCTGCACTTAAGGCAGAATTGCAGATAGCTCAAGAATTCGAAAACGACTATTCTAGCACAATGGCGTGCGGGGAAGTACTTGCATGCCCCATGCAGTTAAGAATTGTGTGTTAGATAAAAACTTTCCACGTCAGTCGGACGCTGCTACTTTGGATTTGCACCACCCAAAATAATCAATTAATTCAGTTGCCAAAAATGAGCCTACCAACCTTTGCGTGCCCGATATTTGGTTAGAATTTCGGGATAAAAAGCTGTTTATAAAACATGAAAATGTACCAATGACCGACATTACACGCGTTAAAATCGTGTTTAACACAAGAAGCTGCGGAGGTCATACATGCTCTCGCACTATCGACAGATAATTACCGCACTGCGTGGGACTTGCTATGTGCTCGCTACGACAACACTCGTCTTCTGCTACACCACCACATCAAATCCATTTTTAAAATTGAAATTATTACTTGAGAGTCGGCAAATTAGCTGCGCAAATTGTTGGACAATGCAGTTGGTCAGATTAAAATCTGATCCAACTAATTTGTTCGACTTTATAAATACTCATAATCTCGTCAAAACTTGATAAGCAAACCGTGCGTCCTTGTGAACAATTGCTAGACACGGATAGTGTGCCAACTTTAGATTCATTGACGATAGAGGTGAAACGCCATTGCAATAAACCGTCGTCGACGCACAAGTCAAACCATTGATTTCAAAACGAAGCAGAATTAAATTCATTTGTAGTAATCAACCTGACAATGCAATGTCCACGCAACCGAATGCTAATTCGTCGGCACATTCTCGAGAAAATAATAATGGCAACACCGCTACTTTTGTCGTTTGTAATATGAGAATAAGCCCATCTCATGTTTAATTATCGACCGCAATGGTCAATGTTTACACCAAATTCCCTAAAATCATCACGGCGCGAGTGCTCCTCGATAATTATATAACACAATCTTTCGCAAATAAACGCTTTTCATCATTGTTGTACCGCAAAAATTGCGGCCATTCGCTCCAATTTCTAATGAAAAATAGATCTCTTTGTTGTGCCTCACATAACTGCAATATTGCCAGTTTACCGCATTAATCGTTTGTCGTTAAATATGTCGCCTAAAATCACTCTTACCAAGCCTGCGTTTGATGAACCCGGACCTCCACAATTTTTCCGGCAAATACAGCCTGAACTATTCAGTGCAATACTGCACTTACTCAACTAGATAAAATTTTGTTTAAATTTTGGCAGATTAAAAACATACCTGTCTCAAATGAAATTCAACTAAATGCTTGCGAAGAGCATTCTTCTAATACTACTGAACGCGTTAAACATGGTTGATTTATTGTTTTATATCTGTGGCAATACATAGAAGAACTGGATCCAACAAGGGACATTGCTTTGAATAGTTATCACAACATAGATCGTAAATTGCTCAAAAAAACCTTTGTTGAATTTAATATATGACGCCTTTCTGAGTATTTTATGGTTCGCCACATGACACCTTACTATGCCGTCATAAATGTTGCTAGCAAAACTACGACTTTGCGGGTAGTTTTCGATGGGTCTGTGAAATCCGTCATTGAAATATAATTTGATCAATATAAATTAGTTGGGCCGTGCATTCAGGACGACTTAATTTCAGCTGATATAACGAAGATGCATCGACAAGTCTTAATTGACTCTTCTGAACGCGATTTACAGCGTATATTTTGGCGTGCTAATCTAGAATCGCCGGTAAAAGAGTTCAAAATCAATAGTGTTACGTACGGAACCGTTGCAGCGTGGTACTTAGCCATTCGATGTTTGTACCAACTTGGAGAAGAAATAAAACCAACTCGACCTGAACTTGCTCGCTGTATACCGCACGATTTTTATGTCAATGATCTTCTTTCCGGTGAGGATAACATTGACGACGCTAGGATGTTACTGCGTAATGTCGACACAGTATTGCGGTCCGGATGTTTTATGCTGACAGAATGGTTCAAACTCAAGCGAATTATTGGATGACGTACCAAAATCGTCTGATTCGTTAGATCTTATTCAAGAGGCATCATTTAAGACCTTTGGACTTTTATGGAATCCAAGAAGGGATAGCCTAACTTTTTGAATAGATTCAAACATTTATTTGCGCAAATATTCGACCCCTTGGGGCTATTTGCTCCTACTATTATTATCGGCAAGGTGTTTATGCAAAAATTATAGAGTGTCATCCATTGCGTATGGAGCTTTCATCAACATCAGGTGCACTAGCACCAATGGACGGTATTCATCGCACTTTCTTGCCGCGAAAGGAATGTTCGCGCCATTGAAGATTGTTAGTATTCCGCGCCTTGAACTATGCGGAGCCCTCCAGTTAGCTATGTTGTATAAAAAAGTGGTGATATCCACGAATTACAAATTCGATGCAGCATATCTGTGGTGCGACTCACCAATTGTTTTGGCTTGTCTGTGCTAATGCCTTTCCACTCTAAAGACATTTGTTGCCAATAGAGTCTCAATTAATCAAAGCATGACTGGTGTGGCTCAATAGCGCCATGTACCTACTAACGACAATTCAGTGGACCTGATTTCGCGGCGTATAATTTCCGACAAATTATTCGAATTGGCATCACGGTGGGAAGGACCTGAGTGGCTCCGTATGGATTCGAACACCTGGTTTTGTCTAAATATGGTACAAACCGAAGTTTTAGAAAAAAAAATTACAAAAGTTTTAATGGTTAATATTGCGGAGCCTATTGTATACTTGCAATGTTTCTCTTCATTAACAAAAATCGAATGCACTATTGCTTATGTTTTATGCTTCGTGAATAAATGCAGAAAACTTAACATTCCTAAACATCATTATATTAGGTTTCCTGAGCACCGTGCCGTGCTTATGAGTATTACTAAACTTGAAAAACAATTGGAGTTTGCAGTGGAAATTAATTATTTCGTTAAATGTCGCTCAAATTTACATTCGAAGTTACTTGCATTATCGCCTTTTCATGACGAGAATGGTCTTTTGCGCGTAGGTGGTCGGTTAAAAAACGCACCTATTCCATTCGAAGTCAAGCACCAAATATTGTTGCTTAAAAGCAGCCTACTTACCAAGCTTGTAGTTCAAAGAGGCCGAAGAGCCGTCCTTTAAACATTGCGGCGGAGATTATGCGGGACCCTACATGATTAAAGCAATGCGCGGGCGCGGATGCAAGGTATACAAGGCTTACATTGCAATATTCGTTTGCTTTGTAACCAAAACATTGCACATAAAGTTAGTCACTAATTTAACATCGGAAGAAGAAAATTCATTTTAGCTTTAAGACGCATGATTGGTCGTTGCGGTCGACCATGTGTCGTGTACTCCGACAACGGCACAAACTTTGTAGGCGCGAATCGGGAAATGAAAGAATTAGAGGAATTCCTTAAAGCTCATCCTGCGAAAATGTGCGAATGCATTGATAAACTCAAGATCGATTGGGTTTTCATACCGGCGCAAAGCCATAATAGGGGCGGATTGTGGGAAGCCGGCGTCAAATCCGTGAAACACCACTTGCGTCGCTTGATTTGTCCCTTAACGTATGAAAACAAGTACACTGTCCTAGAACAAATCGATGCAATTTTGATTTCCCGTCCGCTTTCCCCTTTATCAGCTGATCCGAACAAACTTGCTCCGATTAAACCCGCTCACCTCTTGTATGGTCGTCCACTGACTCACCCAGTTGACACGAACTATAGCGACACAAATACAACCAATTCCGTGAGTTGCAAACACGCACTGGTGATGGCACATTATTTTTGGAATCGCTGGTCGCTGGTATGCCTAAACTAGCTGCAGAATCGAGGAAAATGACAAACAGGACGGATCCAAACATCGATTGAAAAAGGGCGATCTCGCCTTGCTAAAGGATGAGCAATCCGATCTATACCACTGGAAACTTGGCCGCATTATGAAACTTATGCCCGGAAATGATGGGCTCCTTCGTGTCGTGGGGATAAAAACCCCAAAATGAGAGACCAGCAGGGCGGTTCACCAGATCTGCCCATTACCCAGATGGTCGAAGAGCAAATAAGATCTACCAGTGGACTAAGAGGATGCATCTTCCGAGGATAAAAATCGTTATATTGTCGGGTTGTGTTTATTGTAAATAATCTTGTAGTAAGTATTATTGTTATTTGTTGCACTACTTGGAATTTACTCATTATCCGCCGCAACGCTCGAGTGACGCGCATGACAGAGATCTGTGCATGCTGCGCTGCAAGAGTTGAGCCATGCGGCAGGCAATTGGCCGACCAGAATATTTTATCATTGTAATGTCAATATCTTAAATCTTGTCCAATCGTAAATTGTCCATCGTCTCAATTAAATCTTCACCGTGAAGAAAGCAATATTCTTCAATCCTTGCAATAAGACTAATAATAAGTGAGGGCTGATAGTGACGTGAACGAAAATACCCCACAGCATTATTGCAAAGTTTACCCGTAAAACCAACTCAGATTTCCAAAGGATATATGACGTAAAACGACAAGATGCAAACTTAATGTTTGATACCTCCAATTACCCCGAACAAAATGAGTTTCAAATACATTTAAAAATTCATAAAGTACTTGGAAAATTTACACTTAAAATGTCTGGGAAAATAATAAATATATTTATTGGAATTCGATCAAAAGTAAATTTTATTCGTTATGATAATGCAACACCGAATAAGAAACATAGAGGAATTGGGAAAACAATCATAAGAAAACAAACTTTTGATGATTTTTAAAATGCGATAAATTTAAAGAAACATAAAATGTGTAGTTTTTATAATATCATTCCAAAAAACATATTATATATTCTGCACAAATTAATAAAACATCAGTAAACTAATTTAACGATTAACAAAAATATGTTAGGTGGAAATGTCCTTTATTCCGCCTTACTCGTCCTCCCAACCCCCACACCGAGCAATAAACAATAGTACACCAATTGTTTACAGAAATTATAACAAGTCCTTACAAATACTGCAATAATCTGATTAACAACTAATGAGAGCACAATGAATATTCGGGAATGCCGATTAACAACGCACGACCAGTTGAAGGCAAGCTCAAGACTCGACTGTGCTTAAGTGCTCCTGACGTCGCTGCAGCGCCGCTGCACAAATACTCGCTGGCAGGGCTGTAATCTCAAGTGGTGCGGCGCGTCACCAGCCGCACCCAATGTCGCAGGTACCCCTCAATGCGTGTGCACCCCTTCATGCACCGTAACAAATATATTTACAATATTGAGTAAGTACCATGGGGTCAGTATAGCATTACATACTAACACATTAATTTTATTATGTGTATGAATGCGTATGTCAGTTGTTATTTATAAATATGTACATACAGCTTTGCTATTAATTTTAATTTAAATTCTAATGAAAATCAAAACTTCGTTTCCCCCTTCTTCATTATTTACTTCCTTTATCGATAGCAATGAATTGTATCAGAGGTTATACGCAACACTTGACCGTTCACTTAGTCGACATCATCATCGTTATCAGCAACACCCAACTCACTCACTTTTACTCAATTCTCAACACATCGCTCATAGTCATAATACTTAAGCATATGTACGCTTGGGTATTGTAACCATCGAAGCGCGCGCTAATATAGGTGAGTGTGGTAACACACGCCGCTATTGCTGTTACCGTGCGCGCATGTATACACTTGATATTGGCAGTGACCATTGCTGCTTTTGTGGGGATAAATCACTTTGGGACTGATGGTGGCAGCCATTGCTGTATCGCCGGACACCGACAACCATACACGACGACTGTCGACAACACCCAATCATATTTGTCGATATCTCACGATTAATTTGCCACGGAACTGAACCTAAATACCACTTGCGACATCTTGCAGACCATTCAGGTACTTACTTCGAACTAGAATTACCGACTTTACATCTACACTAACTGGCCGACATAAAATAAATCCACCGGTTGTCCATAAGAATTACATGGGACTCTCAATCCAAAATTCGAAAAACTATAATACGTATGCATACAGTTAAAAATGATACCCTGTATATACTGTGCGTTATTCTTAATGGTATGTATAAACCTTATGCATACGCCTGCTCTATGTCGCACGTACGCTAGCTGCCGATTAAACCAAAGGATTGTATGTGTGAGTGTTTAGGCTTGTGTGCGCGAACAATACAACTTTTCTGAATGGTGTACTCACGATATTCATGGGATTGACTCCTTAAAATTGTGTACACGCGCCAGATAGCACGAGTTGGCTGCAGTATTTTGTAATATATGCCACAGTTGTCCATTCGAGGAAGATTGCACGACGACGGATGGGCGCGTTTATTTTTCAAGCGCGATAATCATTTTTTCTCATTTTGCCCAATTTTGTTGCGAATGTTGCGATTCTGTAATCTATGTGTGCATAGAGCAGCTTAATGATTTTCGAATGGTGCAATTTGAGACAATCCCCAGAATTGGAATTGGTTGACAAACTGCTTCGCGCTTCATTCACAGCCGTTCAAGCAACCAACTTGTTGTATCACTTCTACCGCGGGGCCCAATGCACGCACATGTTTTTACTTGTAAACTGCATAAAACGATCGTCGAAAGTAGGTACAAAAATCACTATTCAAAAACCATTTGCCCTATTCACGCATAGATTACCGAATCATCTCCCCTCCGAATTATCAACTCAAATTATCACCAACAGTGGAGGATGCGTTACAAAATTGGACAAGAAGAGTGAAATGTTTTCTACGTTTAAAAAATTAACGCGTCCATCCATCGGCATGCAATTTTTCTACAGGGATGGGTGCGATTGTTCTAAAGGTCTTTATTGGGAAAATTGCCACTGTGGACGCACAAACGAGGCGCTGGATCTAAACATTAAAATTGCAAATGCGCGCAGACCAGTGCTAAACAAATGGAGCCTGAATATGTCAAATTGAACCCTTTTGTTGGAGAAATCTTCATAAGTTTAATATAGAGCAAAATGCACTGCGTTTATAGCCGCAGCTAAATTTCAGCGGCCTTCTGCAATCGCGTCACACGTAAACGTTTAAAAAACATATCACGCCATTGCTCGAAAGCTACTCGTGCAGTTGCAATTTCCTGTCGCTTTCTGGTGCAAAAAATACAAGCACTTGCTCCACCGTAAGCTGGAAACTATTGCGTCACGCATATGTGCATAATAGCCATTTACATGTTTTGCCCCCTCGTGCTACAACCGTGTGTCCCTCGTAGATTTATTTTTAAAATCCTGTTAAATATTTATATCTTTTAAAATGTATATCAACCCAACTGGTGTGTGCAATGATCTTTGTAGCGCAAATCAAATATTGCGGTTTTAGCATAAACACGGAGCACAATTTGATGCCCAAAGCAAGGAAATTGCGCCGGCCAGAGCACATAGACTATCTCTTTTTTTGAATTCATGTTAAAAATTGCTGCCGAATGGTGGCAATCCCGTGTCCCTCCGACCGAAACTGCAACGTGCAAGTGTCGTAAGATTTGACGTACTTTGAACCTCGCGAAATAGTTATTAGTACACCTAAAGCGAAATTATATATTTTGAAGCCTGAGCCGGATTGCATGCCCGAACTAAGCAAAGGCATTAAGCAGGCAAAAAAATGTTTTTGCCTATATAGGCAGAAGCCTTAATTTACGATTCAAAAATTGGGCGGAAACTTGATTGTTGTCCCCCACGGGTGTACAGATTTTGCAGTTAAGCAGCACTTGATGCCGCTTCTCAGTATCAAACATTACGTATTACTCCCACATTAACGCAGCAAGTCAAAATTAGAAATCTACACAATTCGCGGAGGCAAACGATTGTTTTTCACCTACTTCGAAAGAGAGCTTGAAATATAACAAGGAAAATGTAATAATTTTTACAGATTATTAATTAATCGAGGAGGCGAAAAAATGTTCAGTGTACCTCAAGCGAAAATGGTTTTGAAGCCTGAGCCGGATTGCATGCACTAGCGAAACGCTTTAGGTGCACTAATAAATATTTCTTCGCCTACCTCGACGGAATCCCTTAATTGCCGCTTCAAGAATCGGGCGGAAACTGGAATTTTGTCGACCACAGCCGGAAAATTTTTGCAGGTATGCATCACTAGATTCAGCTTTACAGAGTCAAACAGGACGCTAATATACAAATTAACGAAGCAACTCAAAAAAAAATCTACACAATTTGCGGACACAAAACACTGTCCAGGCACGGGCACTATGAAAAATGCCTATTTCATACCATTTTCAGCCATTAATCGAGGTTGACATGGCCGTCTTTTCAAGATTCACCGGACAAATGTGCGGAAAAAAATTGAGCTATTTAGCGCGCACCAGTCTTGCTAATGACGAATATAAGGAGGCTGATGTGTTAAAAAAAAGCTAGTTTTTCTGAACTAAGGAACATGGATCGAGAATGTAGGATGCAGATGTGTTCAAAAAAAGCACAAGTTTTCCGCATTGTTGAACCCCCACGTGATTACAACAAAGCAATATGATTTGTCCATGGTAACTCACGCAACCCGCAACGTTGTTTTGTTTTACACCGCCGATATTGCGTAATTGATTTTTTCGCCTACATCGACGGAACGTCTTTATTTCCGCATAAAAAATCGGGCGGAATCTTGATTTTTGTCGCCCACGACCGGAAAGACTTTGAAGTAAATCATCGTTAGATGCCGCTTTCCAGAATTAAACAATACGTATAATTCACACATGAACGCAGCAAATCCAAAAATAAATCTACACTATTCGCGGAGGCAAACGATTGCTCTTTGCCTACATCGGCAGAATGCCTATAATATAGCAAGGAAAATTTAATAATTCTTACAAAATATTAAGTAATCGAGGAGGCAACATAATTTTGAGGGTTTCTCAGACAAAAATGTATTTGAAGCCCGAATCTGATTGCATGTCAAAACGAAGCGAAGGCTATCTTTCCGCTTTGGGAGCACTAATAACTATTTTTTTGCTAATCTTATTGCTGCCACACCAATAGAGCAAGTCGATCATTTGACGAATTTCATTCCAACAGAGTTTGGCGGCGATTGGGCGGTCGAAAGCGGCTCAAAACATGTGCAAGCAAACTTGCATTGGCGCGGCCTGGCAGCGGATTGCAGATATCTCTGTAGAGCCCTCCATAACATTAACCAAAGCATAAACGTGTGTGAGATCGGGTAAAACTCGACAATGCGGTAGATTTTAGTAAATGCTTTGAATTTGTATTCTATACGATTACATTAGTCTTAAACAAAGTCATAAGGGTAAAGTTTCATTACTGTATGCTAATGCTTAACATCCGTCATTCCGACTACAGCGTAAGATCCAGTTCCAAACCAATCAACGGCACTCGTGCTCACTCCCTATTTCAGTCCAATGCACGAACACCACCGAATGACACGCAACCAGAGGCCACGCCTGCTTCTAAATGACTGGTAAGAATCCTGTATATTTAGTCCATTAGTGTATGACTTTAATACCCTGCTGACAAAAAACGTATTATTTTTTAAGGCATACACAGACCTATCGTGTGATATGTCTATTCATTAAACAACAATGACAACTTTGTCATTAAAAATAAAATACTGCAGCCAACGCGCCCTAAATGCCGCACCCATGCTATGCAACGGAGTTAATCGCACAAATAGCATGCGTGGTGCAGCAGGCACGAGTTATGAAACTCAACGTCTTCACAGCATGTACAACAAATACAATGTTCGAGAACACACGAGCATACACTCACACCCACACAAGCCTTTGGTTCATTCGGTTCAATGCGTGCTTGCGGCACACAGCGCGCGTTGGCCGCAGTCTTTTATTTTTGCCGACCGGAGTGTGCGCATGCGGCATGCGGGGAAAAGACAAGAGTGTTGCAAATCGCATGGGGTGACGAGATCACTAAAGACTGCAAGGGAGTCGGTCGTAGGCAGTAATAAGTCGCGGGTTGTGCAACGAACATTTAAAAATCCAGAGCTACTTTTGTGAACCATACTTAAGATTTCAGATGTATGTTTGTCACAATATATGTATGTTTGTTACAAACTAAGAATTTAAAAAGTGAGATTGTTTATATCGTTAATAAAGATTGCAATTTATCTTAATATTCATACATATTGCTTATCGATGTATTCCAAACCCACAACTTGGGCGTTGGTCCAGTTTACACGATCAAGAACGACCATAAGATTTGCGCCACTCATCAGTGGAAAAACGAAGAAATCAAGCAGAGAACATAACACGTGACGATTAAAGTCAGTGCAAAAAGGGAAAATACGCCGTAAAACAATCGCCATTGGCGAACGGAAAAATCCGTACATTCCGTGCGCTGTGCAACTCAGCTGTGCAATACAGCCGTTTCCTGCAACGCGCGCCAGCCAGCGTGCTCCGCGCAAAATATTGAAAACAGATGTCCACGGATTCCGAGATATCTCAAGAGACAAAAAAACTCAATGGCTACACTCAACGACGATATAAAAATCACATACAAACTGCGTTAGGTACACACGAAAAGAATCAAAACTACCTACAAACTTATATTTGGCAACTAAGACAATTGACAATTCCAATGCACAAAGACTTCGTGATTTTTCCGTGATTTTGTTCGAAGTAACATGTAACGATTTCTTTTTAATTAGTGATTTCCACAGACTTCAAGAAAAATTCTCAACGCTTTGTGCGATTCATTAATCAACAAAGAAGAAGATATAGATGACTCTGCAGGGAGATTGTCCAACACGGCGCAACCAGGCTCAACGTCAGCGTACCATCAGCAGCATTCAGGATTTCAGCACCCAAGGAAGTCGTGTGTGAAAACAAGTCGTGTGTGAAAACCGACCACGGAAAGTTAACGATAAAATCGTAATAAACGCGATGTGATTGCTGGTGAGTTGTGTGCGCGCGCTACACCACCCCCGCACGGTAACGCGCGGGTGGAGGATTCGCCACCCACTCACAAAAAGTAAGAATTTCGTGAAAACACATTCCAATCTAAAAATCAAAGGGCATGTTCTAATCTTGCACATTTTTTAGAGATGGACACAATTTGGGAGTCAGCGACGGGAGCGTCCTCCGAGGATATCCCGGCGTCTAACTCGCCTCTCCTTAGGGCTGACCCCATGGCTAACCCAGAGGATTAAATTGTAAAGCCTCGGAAGAGAATTTCTGAGGCTGAACAAAAGAGACGCAAGAATGCCAGGCTACTTGCAGCGGCCGCAACGGCTACCCCCGTGGCTTTGGCAAAGAAGCGTGCTGCACCGGCTGCCACTCAGGCAGACGGTAAAAAGAGGAGTCGCTCTGATGGGTCAGCTGCTTCACCGGGGATCAATCCCAGGAAGAAGCCAGCAACCAAAAG
>JAODGB020022245.1:0-11508 GCA_027574905.2 Earota dentata | reverse complement strand
ATTTTCTTCGGGTTTCAAGCGTTGCACATGATATTTTGAACGCTTTATTCTAGATTCATTTATAACACACTGTGTTAACAATATTTATATAATATTCTCAATATCTCATAATAATCGTTAATAAATTCAATAATATGTAATTAGAATATGTCTAAATCTGTAATAATCATTGTAATCCATAGCAATAATTGTAAATTTCGTTATCGTTTACGCATGCTGCCTCACAAAATTCAACTGCATTTGTATTTTTTTGGTAATAAACACGAGTGTTTCGCACAACACTTCCAAAAATGAAACCATCGTAATTTGACATCTTTGACAATCGACCAGTACAACGTTAAAATTACTAATTGAAACAACTCTCCAATAGTTCACATTCAAATTTCGCGCCACAAGTTTTAAATGTTTAGTGTTTAGTTTAAGTTTTTTTTTTTAAAGCGAAAACGTTCGTAGTACAAAAATCGCATTTGTCTGAACCACACGAAAAATGACAGGCTTCGTTATGCTCGGTTATTTAATCTTTTTTTTGTTTGTTTGAACTAATCTAAACTAATTAAAGGATTAATTTGTAATTAAAGCGATAGTATATCATCTCTTCACTGACTAACAAGAAACACACGCGATGTAAACATTACCAGAGGACGAATATTAGTGCGCAAACCATAAAACAGCAAAACAGAAATCGCTTTTGACACATAATCAATAACTGATACAGAACACCCTGTATAATGTTGTATAATTAAACTAGCTAAAAGTGCCCTGCCACGTGCGGTGAATAAATTTAAAAACAAAAACCAATAAATTAATCACCCTCCGCCCAGCAAAAATAATAAATAATGCAAACATACAGTGTGTCCGGGCGCACACTACAAAACCATTAATATCCCCCCTGGACACGCTGTATGTGCGTTCGTAATAAATCGCAAAATAACAACAAGCAACAATGTTAAACATTCTAGATAATATACAATGCGTCCGTGGTGCGCAACTGCGCACAGTCATGTTGCGTAAGGTGTCGCCAGGGACGTATTTAGAAAGCACTTGGAGTGATTCGTTTTGCACGCCGCTTAAAAAATTATCGACATTACAGTTAATATAGTACGTGTGAATAAATAAATAAAGTTGCGCCTGCCTCTACCTGCCTGTGCCCTTAATAAGCTTATAAACAAAAGAAAAATGGAAAATATTCGACCGCAAATAAAGAGAATACAATAACAACTATAATAACTAGGTGGCGCTAGTAGCAATAGTAATTCAGTAATTCATAACTAGTGTTTTAACTGCGGAGTGTGGAATCTCCCCCCTCCCCCCTCTCTCCTCTCGCCGCGAACTGCGACTACATTTACAAATTCACAAATCTATATATTTATATGCGCGCGCATGTCGTAGGTTTAGAATTTCGTCTGGTGCGCGCGCGCGCCATCTGCCGGACAGGGACAGTGGAGTGGAACAAACGCGCACGTCGACATTGTTGCATCATGCAGTATGCAGTGTTTTGTAGTATCACACGTCATTTGTTTTTGTTTTTAGTTTGGTTGATTAACAAGCATTTGATGTGAGTGTTTCATCTGTGGTGTGGTGTTGTGTAGAGTGTGGAGCGTAATAAAAGTGAGATTCTCTCGCAAACCTGGCTGAACGCTGGCAAGAACGCTTGAAACTTGATGAAACTAGTTGCAACAGGTTGCAACTTGTTGAAACTCGTTGAAAATTGAATGAAATGCTTGGTTAAGCTGCGGAAACAAACAAGCTGCCCAATTCGGTCGTGGTGAAGGATTGACAATTCAGCAGTGCGTGATGTGATGCGCTCGGGCCGTGATGATGAGCCTAGTCGCGGTGCGCAGCGACGGCGGTGGCGTTGAGTTTGCGTTATTCCTCGTCGGTGTCGCCGTCGCTGGAGTAGTCTTGAATGGGCAGCGGGCGCACAAATGGCGCCGATGACATCTGACTGCAAAGGAGAACACGGGTGAGTTGTGCGTATGCGCGACTAGCGGCGAATGGCTGTACTTACACCAAACGTCGGTAGTGATTCAACCACTCCTCGACCATTTGCGCCACCAGCAGAGGGCGCTTCGTGATCAGATGCTGCGCGACGAGAATGCCGTCCTCCGTTTCGCACACGTCGAGCCACTGTCGCAGGATGATTTCTTCACGGCCCAACTACACAAAGTAAAGCGTGACAATACCAAAAAAAAAACAGTGTGTTTAGGTGTTGTACCTCTGCCTCAGTGAGGAAATGAATCGGCAACAGCTTCCTGTCCCGGTCCATGAGCGGCAGGAACGTGCTCTGCATCTGGTCGGCGTTCTGCGACGACGGGCGGCTGTCCAGCCGGCTGTACGGCTCCAGCGGCACCAGCGCCGAGAAGTGCCCGCGCGTATACCCCAGCGCGATCGGCGTCTTCACGCAGAAGCTCGACTCCCACAGCAGCGGCAGGTAAACGCCCTCGAAGCGCGCATAGCCCAGCGCCTCGCCGCGGAAACTCTTCACGTACTTCACGCCGTAGACGATAATCGGCCGGCGCAGGATATGCGCCAGCGCAAACACATGCAACTGCTCCAGACTGGTCCCCGGCTGGCCGGCCAAGGACAGCAAGCTGCGCCAGTCGGCCCGCCACTGCCCCTCCTCCAGCGAGTACTGCAGGAACGACGCGTGACTCGCCTCGTACTCCTTCCAGCGCGGATAGAAAATGTGCCCGCCCTGGCTCAGGCTCTCCGCCAGCGCGCGCCGCAGCGCGTTATCCCTGTCGAACACGCCCCAGGTGGCCTGCATCACCGAATCTAGGAGGCAGTCCCCCGAGGAGCGGTTCCACAGCGCGTACAAGCGCGAGCCGAGGCGCACGGTCAAGTCGAGCGACCAATTAATCACAGCCGGATCGCTCTCGAGCTGCTCCTGCGCGTCCTTGTCGAGGAGCTCGGCGAACAGCTGCTCCTGCACGGGCGCGGGCAGCTCGTCCACCTCCGCCGGCAGCGCGAACGTCGGCAGCTCGGTGACGAAGTTGCAGGGGAAGTTCCCCTTGCGCTGGCGCAGCGTCGTCGCGAAGTGCCGGCGGATATCCGCCGCCAAATCCGGCGCCACATAGCTGGGCACGCGCTTGATCCCCGAGCCGGAGCCCTCGATCTGGGAGAGCAGCACGGCGAGCAGGTCCTCGCGCTGGAATCGTATCGCCAGGTGCACCAACGTGTGCCCCACGTCGAAGGCGGAGGATCGATTAAGGATCGCCACCTCGGCGGCGGTGAGCGTGCGCGCCGGATCGCCGCCGGAGGAGAGATACACCTCCACCGGGTTGGGGTCGCCGTCGATCACGCCCAGGCAGGCGTTCAGCCAGTTCCAGTCGGCCTGGCGGCGCAGATGGCGCAACTTGCGCTCGTATTCGCAGTTATTTGAGGTTTGCGACACGGATTCTACAAAAAACTCGCAATTAGTCAATTGTTTCAGTGGTAATTTGAGTTGTAAGCACGTCGTACCGATAATGTTTGGACTCCCTCGTATTCTGTCCTCGCGCGGTGCGCTGGTGTTCTGCACGTCGCGCTCGGGCGACGCCAGGATGAGACTAGACGCCTGCGAGCGTAGATTGTTCGGTATATTACCGCACATTGCACATTTCAACGTCCTCGGCCAGTTTTCATAAGTACACACCTAAAAACACAACGAAATCATTAAAATCCCCATGTTGTAGCAAAAGAAAGTGAGGTTAAACTGTAATGTACTTACAATACAATGCCATTTGCTCTCTTTACTCCGCCGACTGTTCTCCAAGTTGGTCAAACTCGCCGGCGGGCTGTTATTCCTCGAGCGCGGCTCGATCAAGCCCGCTGCCAAATCAGCGACGTTGCTCGGCGATATCCTCAGCGGCTGAATATGCTCGTGCAGGTTATTCGCGTGCGCGCTGGCGTTCGTGACGGCCGTGCCGCACTGCACGCAGCTCTTGTCGCGGCCGCGATTGAGGAACGTGCACGCCTTGCAGCTCCAGTCGCCGGTGGCGCGCGCGCCCTGCGCCGGCGGCGAGGCGGCGCGCTGGCACGCGCCGGCGCCGAGCTGCAGCTCCTCCGCCTTGGTGTCGTACAGGCCGAAGATGTCCTCGGCCTGGAACGGGCGCGGCGCGCGGCACATGGTGCACTTGATCGCCGAGGGGAAGTTCTCGTACGTGCAGTAGTCGCACGTCCACTTGCGGTTGCGCTCCTCGCTCATCATGCTCGCCGCAGTGCGCGCGCCGCGGCGCCGTATCGGTGCAATGGCGTGCGCTGCGAATGCGCCCGATGCAGCTGCACGTCGCGGCGGCTAGTGTCTGCTTGGTAATCGGCGCGTTCTCGGCTCGCTGCGGACCGGTCATGAATTTGTCATCTTGTACGAATCCGTAATATTGTTTATTCGTGGCGGCGGGCTGAAATCCAGCCGTTATACCATCGTGGGCATGATCATTATGGATATCTAAAACACAAACAAGAAAAGTGGCATGAGTTTTCAAGATGGCGGCAGAAAAACAAAAGAATTGTTTAATATCACAGGCGCCAGCCAATCAGAGCACAGGCATCTTCAGACATCTTGGAATTTGTATCTAATGTGTAATGTTTGCCTGTTTGGTGTTGTGCTGATTGTTCAAGTGCTGTTTTTGGCTCAGATGACAGTGTTTTTTTGGCTGCCAGTGTGTGCACCACTAGGAAATCAATTACTCAATTGCACACAAACAATGCCAATGCCAAACACTGTCATCAGGCACTCTTACTTTGCTTTTACATAACAAACATTAATCACACGATCGTGGCGCATTGCTTTCGCGTGATCTCACCTTTGCAATGAAAGAGGGTCACATCTAGCGGGCAGCTGCGCTAGACAGGCACTGGCGACGCGGCGACGGCCTGCAGGAGGCGATGGCAATGTGGACTCCACCTGGACGGCGCGACCATTTGGCTCCCAGGCGTCTGGTGGTGATGCGCTTTGTGTTGCGAATTGCGCTCCGAAAGCAGGGGCCCCACTGCGCTCACTGGCTCGCGGCTGCGACGCGATGTGCGACGGGCGTCGCGGGTGCGCACGATTCGCACGAAACTCCGCCAACAGCGCGCAAACCCCACGATGCAGCGATTATCTGCCCTGTGCTGGTGCTCGTGCGCTCGCGCTCATCTGCTCCTGCTGCTTGCTCGCTGCTCGTCACACAGCTGTCACACACATCAACATCTTCTGCAAGCTTGTGCAAGTCGCTGCTGGCAGCTCGTGCTCGTGCTCATTACCGTTCCTGCTGCTCACATTACAGGTTTCTGTAACCACAGAAATATTTTCAACTTTAGTAAACACCACGAACACCACACAAAAATCGAAGCAATCAAAGCGCAAAGCTAATAAACTGATCGGATTTATATTGTGCAATGCGCTCTACATAAAGCAATTAGTTATGAGACTGCCTAGCAAGTATAGTTGTAAAACAATAAGATTAAAATTGGAATTTAGAACTGACCTGAATGCGAGACATTTCTTATGACAGTTGTGTGTTGGTGCTGCCCTCTGTAACTTAAAGTTACCAACTGTAGTTTAAAAACTTACAATCTGTCCAACAGAAAATGTTTTTGTACAAGAGGAATAATTATGAAATATCTATATATTATTCTACATTTAGGTCAATATTAATAGTGAATACTACTGTTATTTAATGGGTTTGTGCGTAATTGTTTGCGTTATATGTAAAAGTGTCGTTATTTGACTCACTTTGAACAGTTTTAGATCAAGTGCTCGTTGCGCCCTCTGCTTGCACATATCAAAAGTGGTACGCTTCGCTCTGTCGCGCTGATTGCACGCGATATGTTTCATCTCTGTTAAAGCACGGCTCTCCCGGGCGAAAACAAATCCCCGCGTAGCATTTGACAACCGACTGTCGCTGTGGTCGGTCGCGGTGCGGTGCGTGTTGCGTGCGTCGTCCTCTTGGTTGTAGCTCCCGGTGCTTGCTCTCTGGTGCTTTCGCTGTCGCTGCCACTGTCGTCGCCGCTGCGTGCGCCATCCGCCCCTCTGCGCGCCCTATGGTGTGGTGAGCGCGGTGCGCGCTGTCGTCGCCGTCGTCGTGCTCCGTGGTAGTGATGCCGCCGTCGCCGCGGTGCGGTGCTGTCCGTGTGTCGTCGCCGCCGCCGCCGCGGAGCGTGTGAGCGTGCACCAGCTCCGGCGAGTGCTGCGGCCCGCCCGCCGCGCGATCGCCGTGCGAAATTGACCGCGCGTTTTGTTTTTCCGTTTCGCTCTCTCGCTGTTTTGTTGCCGAGGGGGGCCCCTGCTGGTTGCATATGCCAAAAATACACTTGAAAAAGACGCTCGTACAAATGTGGAAGCAACTGCAAATGGGACTTCGGGCGTTCTTGCTGCTCGCGTCCCGAGTATGGAACTGTCTGTGCTTCATGGTCAAGAAGCAGACTAGATCAGTGAGTATTTAGCCACTCTAACACTGTGCCGAGCTGAGGTACTGAGCAACATGTAATACTTACAGATTTGTTCGCAGATTATTCAGCATCAGTCGGTCAAATATGATATCTTTCCATTATCGCCACTATCAAGGCACAGACTAAGTGAGTACCAACTTATTTCCCTTGCGTTTGCAATGACTCCAGCTGCAATGTAACATCTAACATAGGCAACCAAATGTACACGATTTTGTTTCTCACGCCATCTTGTTTGTCGCTGCGGCTGTAGGCATCGTCAAGCGGAAGACGCTGGTGCTGGACCTCGACGAGACGCTGATACACTCCTTCCACGACGGGGTGGTGCGGCAGACGGTGCGGCCGGGCACGCCGCCCGACTTCATCCTCAAGGTGATCATCGACCGCCATCCGGTGCGCTTCTTCGTGCACAAGCGGCCGCACGTCGACACCTTTCTGGACATCGTCTCGCGATGGTAAGCCAGTTCTTGGTGACAATGGTGGCAGTGGTGACGTTTACGCGGCCTGTTTTAGGTACGACCTGGTGGTGTTCACCGCCAGCATGGAGATCTACGGCAAGGCGGTGGCGGACCGCCTCGACGGAGGGCGCGGCATCCTGCAGAAGCGCTTCTACCGGCAGCACTGCACGCCCGACATGGGCTCCTACACGAAGAACCTGAGCGCCATCTGCGCCGACCTCTCGTCGGTTTTTATCCTCGACAACAGCCCCGGCGCGTATCGGGCCTACCCCGGTGAGTAACCCAGTGCTGCCACCTGCGCCGCAACAAAAAGCAGTCGAAAAGTGTTGCGCAATCAACAACAAATGCGAAAATGTTTCATTTAATTTAATTTCGAGGCATGACACATAAATTAAATGTTGAACAAGTTGTTGTGTGGTGCCGTTGTGTAATTACAGTTTATTATCCGAGGCGAAAATAAAAATCACACACACACAGCGCGCATGCACAACTTAAGTGTCGACTATACGCAAATAGACTACTCGAAATGCAGATATCGGAGTTGAGGATTTTTGCGATAAAACGAGAATTCCTGAGTCATGATCAATGGCCGCTGCCGCGGCCGCTGCCCACATAGTGCCTTATCATCGCCGGTGCGAGTGGAATGGCGAACAAAACAATCTCGCGAGATAACGCCAACGAAACGTAACAGTTCAAGGCTGCTGAAAATCATATTGCTGATCTAAACACTAATATTTATGCTTCGCAAAATTAGTCATTAGACTACACCAGCGCCACCTGGTGCTTAATATTTGACCTCTGTGAAGGTCACAATGTGTTTTATGTTGATTTTGTTGAGTCCTTTCTAATTTAAATGTGTTTGTTTCTAGATAATGCCATACCGATAAAGTCGTGGTTCTCCGATCCGACGGACGTGGCGCTGCTGAACCTGCTGCCGGTGCTGGACGCGCTGCGCTTCACGACGGACGTGCGCAGCGTGCTCTCGCGCAACCTGCACCTGCACCGCCTGTGGTAATACTCCCCCCGCTTCACTCTCCAGCGCGGGCAGGCGGGGCGTGCGCTTTTGCCGCGCCGCGCCCCGCCCCCCGCACGCCACACGCAGCCTAGTAAGTGTCTTGTCTGGTGTACTAATCCTTCCCGTTTGTTTCCACCCCTTCCTACCGGCCACGCCCACGCCCACACCAGGTCCAAGGAGCGCAAGCGCCGCGAGCCGGACTCGCCGCCCGACGAGATCTGCTTCACCAGTCCCTTCTCCGTCTCCAGCTCCGCCTAGGCCACGCCCCCTTATCCCACCCCCCCCTCCACGCTCCAATGTCGAAATGTCAAAATGTCGTAAATGCGTAAATTTAACTTATTTCCGCGGCCTGTATACGTAAATTATATGTACAATGATTCTTTATGCTGTGTTTTGACGCCACTGGTAATTTGCGGTGTGTTGGTTGCGCTGTGCGCCGTTTCCAGGAGGACAGCGTGACACTCGCGCCTCCTCGACTCTTCTTAACCTCAACCACAACCTCAACAAAACAATGAATGGGTACAAAGCGACGACATTACATAGGACGCAGCCTCGGCGGTCAGGCCAGTCAGCACCGTCAGCCGGCGGCGCCTGCGCAGAGTGAATTTAGTTTAGAGCAATTACTTAAAACAAACACACATACATTTGACTATTAATATAGGGATATATTATTTATTTTTTTCGTTTCTCGTTGCCGTTGTTGATTGTATCGCGAGGCAACACACGCGCGCGCATATGTACGCAACGCAAAATGCAAGCAAGCAGACAATGATGGGAAAATCGTCGGACACACTGTATATTTACATCAGGTATTTGTATGATTTGTATCGTGCATCACTCACGCGTTGTGGACGCTCGCGCCCGCCATTGAGCTAATATTATGTTAATATTAACTTAAGCTGTTCGTTGGTCAATCAACGGGGCGTTGTGATTGGTCCGTGACGGAAACATTAGATATAATTGAACAAAGTTAAAGTTTATGATACAAGAATCATGCAAATGCAAATAAACACTCACCACATGGATTTACATGGAAAAACTCGCAACTTGCAGACGGGACGAAACGAATTCCTTGTGATTTTTGCGTTGTTGCCGAAACTTGTCAATATTTTTTTTTTGTTTTAAGTTTTTTTATTTCTCTACTTGTAATATTTATTGTTTCCTACTCGTCCTCGTATGTACATTTTTGTAAAAGATCAATTTCCAAGCGATGAATTGGAAGATTGGAAGCCGTTGGTGGCGCCTGGCGGCAGAAACTTTAACCTAGGCAGCCCAAACAACAATTACACACTATATATACACGTTGGCCGTACCTGATTTTCACTCACATTAAGCATACTGCATATGTACATCTCACCTAGTTGAAAATGATAACCTAACCTACTTGTTTATGATGTTTATAAAAGTTGGACGCAAGTTTTAACGTTTGTAATGCCAATGCGGCAAACAGGACCGAATTGATGTGAACCTGACCTGAGTAAACAAAGCAAACGAAACAAATATCAACACGTAGCCACCTAGAAAGAGAGTTACCTTTTAAACACACACAAATCGTGCACGAGTGAGGATTGCAAGCTGCGAGGGACGATAGTAAGATGTAAGATATTTTTATATGTCATCCAAATCTTCGGCTAGCTTAGATTGGCCCTCAGAAGCACACCTAACCTAAAAACTAAGATCTTCTCATGTCGTAGCTGGTAATTTTCCACAAGTTCATAGACCTAGGCAGACCTAGACAAACATTTTGCAAAGCGCAAAACAATGAATTTGTGTGTGTATGAGACAGTCTACAAATACCTTAAATACTAAACAAATACAAATTAAAGTAAACTAAAAACTAAACATAATTGTAATAATAAAACAAACTGATTGTAAATATTGTCTAAGAATCGGTGACTAGCGCTGAAAATAACAAGCAACCGACTTCTCGATGTAAAAGTTGCGATTTACGATGAATTCTCGAGATCTTGAGTTTCTCAACGTTTTGATGTGCATTATTGAACATATTGACAGATTTGACTTGTTGTCGAACAATAAGTTGAGCGGTAAAGCTGTACCAACAATAAAGCTCTTACTATGCTATAAATCTATACATACAGTGATGTTATTATCAGTTATCGAAAATAAACTTTCGAATTTCGAATGAAGCACGCTGTATGCGCATTGTCGCACGGATTGCAATGTTGTGTTGAGGTTATGTTCGGCTCCATTTTTCCACTGTTTATTTGTAACAAAAAATAACATCGTAAGATAAAAACAATCGCGCGGATGCATATACCGACAAACCCACTCGCCAAATCGAAATCAAAATCATAATCACATTGATTTATGTCTACACCTCTACATCATTTACATACATCATACACAAATGCGATTGATATCAAAAATTTATAGGTTAAAATCGAAAATCAAGTCAAGAACGTGATTTCAAATGTAAAAAAGTATATGAATGAATGATGTTAGAGTCCTCCTATCTATTAACCGCACCTTTTTTTGTTTAGTTTAGTTTGTTAATTAATTGCATTGTATCTACCTAATTTGTTACTCCATGTTGTTTTTTAAGGTTAATTTGTATCATGTATTGCGCGTATCGATTGCGTCCGCCCGTCCCGTCCCCGCCGGGGGAAGACGAACCTATTTGGTAGCTCGCTGCACTCGCTCACACTGCCATCAATTACTGTCACAACACGACGGTCTAAACAGATAGATAATACACAGACAATCAGAACATTTCGTACATAATTTATGCGCGGAGGAAGAGATAATAACGAAAATCACAGGCATGACAGCTGAATCAAGAACACAACTTGAAAAACAAATACTCCCCAAGTAAAACAAAACAAAACAACAGAAAACAAATGAAGAAAAGTCCCTAGATTTAGTTAGATCAGAGAAATAACAACTTTTGTTTTGCGCCGAGTGTAAATTGCAACTCACATAATTTCAAGACTACTATCACTAGTTTTGGTGGCGTGTTCGGGGTCCGAGGAGCCCGAGCCAGAGCACAGATCCATGATATCTTCCGATTTCGGATCGGGGTCCGCCTCGGGCTCGTCCTGCACGCTGGAGAGCTGCCACGCGGGTATCGACTGAGGCACCACCGGACTATTTGACACTGAAGGAAATTGCTTCCTGCAAACAGATGTGAAGGTGTAAGTATTTTGCTTGTTATTGCTGATTACTAATTATTAAAGTTACCTTGAGAGCAGGAGACCTTTCACGGTGGCGATGTCGCCTTGCAGCACCTCCAGCTGCCGCTGCACGTGAGTCTCGCCCGCCTGGCTGATCTTATCCACCTCGACCTTCACCGACTTTAAGCTGTCCTTGAGCTCAGTGACGGAGGCGCTCACCGACTTGCTGAGGTCCTCTATCGAGTCCTCGACGGACTTTTTCTTGATGCCGAAGAGGAATGGTTTAATATATTTCTACAACATAACAATATAGATTTGTTGTAAGTGAGGTTCAGCAACAAGTTGAAGGGCAGTGTGTAGCATACTTCATAGAATTTATAAATTGCATATGCAACAATGCTGAAAATAGCAGCATTGTGCACCAGGTCTCGTATCCTATGAAAGAGTGTGATCTCCTGCCGCTGGCGGTGTCGGTACGGCACCGGCACGTCGACGA
>JAODGB020022217.1:0-11601 GCA_027574905.2 Earota dentata | reverse complement strand
GCGCGTTTAATAATGAACTTTATTTCTCTTGTGGAATAATGAGAGTTCAGTTATGCATACCTTTATACTTGTCGCACCGATCGTATTACGATTACATTAAAGGGTATTTGTGGATAAACATTTTTATGTTGACTAAACGCATTTTAGCATTTTGTGAAAAATGCCGAAAAATTATTCACATTTCAAGAACACTGGCTTTAATATGCATTGATAGCATACACAAGTGCTATTTGTAAATCGAACTGCTTCATGAGGCCATGAAACCATGAAAACTTTGAACCTGAAATCGCCCCCCTCACTCATTGCCGCATGCCTGCGGCAAGGCGCATTCTTGAATAAATATTCAAAAAATCGAGTGTTCGTACTTTGACATTACAGTTGGAGTACATAGTTGAAGTGCCTTACATGTTGCATATTTCGCAAAATCATGTTATCAATGACTTCAATGAGAGGAGGTGGTGTACATTCCACGCAAATGTAGGAAAACCAAACATTTTGGCCACTTGAGATCAGCTGTAGGGGCAATTTCCTTTCACCTGCGTTTTGCGAAATCATAGCGTAGTGTGCCTTGTGGTAATGTAATAAACAATCAACTATCTAACAATAACAATAAGACGAAGATTTAACACGGCAATTAAATTTGTAATTCATATTCCGAGCGTACAGGTGGAAATGCCTCAATGACGCGCGTCGCGCGCCGCGCTTTGCATTGCAATCAGGCATCGATCGGCCGATAAATCGCGAAGCAAAGCGAATGACACTGAGCGCTTCGGCAGGCGCGCAATGCGAACGACAAGAAATTCAATTAACAATTCAATAACAACTGCACTGCAACTGGTAGAAACACATGCAGTGGTTTGAAATAAAATAAAAATATGAAAAAGGAAATCGAACGAATTTGACGCATGCCGATGAAAATATTTTCAAACAATAGGGCCAAGGACCCCGCATTGCGCATGATTTGCGTTTTAATTACTGGTGAGTTCTTCCTTGTTTCCGCGGAGAATACGCGCAAACCCATTGAAAATCACCGGAGCCCAGCTCATATTTTCGGCTGTCGCGCGGACGGTTTTCAATGTCGCGACAATGCTGCATGTACATATTTGATATTTTCGGGGAAACACAGCCGAACTCAGGTGCTACAAGACAATGCACGTGATTTAATGGCAATGTTAATGCTAATGCAATGCGCGGAATAATGGCGGTGACATACGCCATAGTCCGCAAGGCGGAGGAAGAGCACGCGCGTGTCGGATGCATTACGAAATCGACACATATGAAGCGCTGCTTCAGATTTCCACAAAAAAAAACCAATGCAAGTTTAATTTCTGTTTATAAATCGCATACAACGTAATAAATGTCACATCACGTTCTGATAGTTTATTGTCAAATTAAATTTGCTAGCTTTTATTGTTGTCTAAAAATACTGCGACATTTTGAAGAAACAATTGTCACGTGTGCACGTGCGCGCGCTAAGCATTTAAACGAGCAGGAAAATTACCTGAAATTAGCGAAAGTATACACCAATATTATTGGTAATTTGGCATCGGTGCCGCGCTTAGATTCATCGATAATTACACAATTACTGGGAGCTGGGCGTGCGTTTGACCAGTAATCATCGGCAGATCAGTGACGAGCCGATTGATCAAACAATTCCGGGTCGTTGCGAGTGCGCACACAAAATATTTGCGAGCAGAGTCGCCGGTGATATCACGGCGAAAATGGACGCGACATTCTTCGCGCACTTTGAATCAATTAGCGACATTTTTCACCAATTTGCCTACGGTCCACACCACACCATCGCATCATCAAACACCATCGACACCTATTCCTCGTATTGGCGCGGCGTCGGCAAACGAATTGTTAAAAAATCGTAAACAGGCGTAATCAGAAAATCTACCGGCGAAGGCGATAGAAACGCAGCGAAACGAAATCGCGTTAGCGTTTTATGTATTTCGCGGGTGGGAAACATTTGCGCTGGAAATTAGCGCATCGTTTAAACTGTTAAAATTCGCTCTGCGGCTTGCGCAAACAGCAACTATCCTCATGATCAATGGAATCATTGTTGAAGCGCCGATTTCATCATGCTCCATTCGTTTCTATGCACACAGTGCGCAGGCAGCGAACCAGGAAGAAACCAACGTCGCTTAAATAGGGCTGTGGAACGCGAACATTGAACAATTACCTTTATAAAATTGTAATTACCAACACCGGATATCGATAATATAGGAAAACTGTATGGAAGTGCTCTCCAGAACTAATCGCAACTACTTATTACGAAATGTATTGCATGATTGAAAGCTGCCTTTCAATCAATCCAATTACGATATGATAAGATATTTTTAATGGATTAATACATCGTATAATATTCATATCAACATGTTATTTGTTTCTAAAACTTTCCATGCGTCCCCTTTTGGCAACTCAACTTGAAAAGCATCAATTATTAGATTAACGCACCAATTCTTACTTCATGTCGTGCAGTGCCTTTGCCAATTTACTTTTGTACCAGATGATTGCCTCTTTTCAAGGATTGGCTTTTTGCATTTTGTACTGACACACTTCAGGTATATCAACGCGTTTAGAAGCGTTCGTGTTGTGTGGCATGAATAAATGTTATTTGCAATGTAATACACACTTGTGCGAAACTTTTTCATCCGATAACGCGGCGATAACGCGCTATCGGTGATTGGAATTTGATATGAATAAATCCCTTCCCTCCAGCATTGCGAAACGGTGCATAAACTGTGCGGCGCATTGTATACAAATTCCGCTTTTCAAATGCACACTTGTACACTTAATTGATTAATTATTGTTTCAAGTAGTCGAGCAGTGTATGTTCATTGTGTTCTTATCGATAATGTTTTGCCGATATATTGGCGACTTGAATATGAATACTTACAATTGGCTCGTGATTGATGAGATTTTCGCAAATTTTTGGCGCTAGTGCTAGTCGATGGCAAGAGTCTGGTGCGTTCGTTCGCCGCTGAAGTTGGCGGACATCGAGACATCTGCATCATGTCCATTTTCTCTCACTGCGCACGTACCACTCTTAATGCCTTGTGGACCTGTTGTCATCTAGTCTACACAGTGCTGCTAATCAGCGCGAGTTGCATGGAAACAGATGAGAAGCGCACGCATTCGTATCGGGCCTTTTTTATAATCGAAATCTGAGGTTCATGAGTTGACTGCGTAGGCTTCTTACTGAGCCAATATTCGTGGCTCGTGTCTGGCAGCAGCAGCCGGCCGGCGGCAACTGAACCAGTCCATGCGTTCATTGGTAAATATTGTTAGATATTGCCGACCGGCGGGTAAACAAAAATCCGATGTGTTCGAAAATCTTATCGCACATCGCACAACCCAGCAGCACAACGCACACACGCCACACACTGGATGTATATAGATAAAGACGCTGCCATGCGGAATGCCGAAAGTGAGAGTATGTTTATTGGATGATTAAAATAATCTAAATGTGCACATTGAATTTTCCTTGATTTTCAAGCTCATTGTAATCGGTGCGTTCACTCAGGACGCTGCTTCCTCAGCGGCTGCGGCTGCTTCGAATGGCAGTCCACCTTAGGGCGAATGACCGAGGCACGATCGCCCATGTACTTATTGATTCGGCGGCCCTTGTGCCTCCTTGGCAGGTCCTCGTCCTCATTCGAGAGCAGCGAGCTGCCGCGCCGCATTCGTCCCATGTTCAGCCGCTTCTTCAGCTCGTTCTCGTAGTGCATCTTCAAAACGTTCAGGCGCTCCTTGCCACGCGCCAAATTTCTAATCTTCTGTTGGTTGACCTTCTCCAGGTCTTCGATCGCCTGCATCGCGTTCTCCATGTCTATGAGCAGCTGATCCTTCGTGAGCAGGCCGTTCTCGTCCTTTAAACGCTGCGTCTCCAGCCGGCAGAAGTCGCGCTTTTGTTTGAGGCGATTCATCTGCTCGCGCTCCTCGGTCTTAGCGACCTCCTTCTCGTGCAGCGTCTCGCGCAGCTTGCGGATGTTCTGTTCCGACGCCGAGCACTTCTCCCGCATGTGCGCCAGCGCCTGGATTGCGTTCTGACACCGTCGCCGCAAACGCATCAGCTCATCATCGCGCTCCTCCACCTTGTCCATGTTGCTCTGATTCTCCATCTTCATCTGTTCAAACTCGATGAGCGTGTAATTATCACCGATTTTGTCGAGGGCTTTGATCGCAGCGTTCTTGTCCGACACGGCATTCCTGATTGTGATATGCAACAGCCGCAAATCACGCAGCTCATCGGACTTGGTCGCCTGTGTTCTGATTAATCTCTTCACAAGCTTCTCAGAGATTTCCTTGCCCGTTTTGGAGTTAATCAATCCGGTACCAATTTCGGCTTCGCGCTCCAACATGGCGCGAAAACGTTCGTCAACCTGCGTGCATTGCTGTACCTTCACCTTCCGTAGGATCAGCAGCTCCGCGCTCAATTCCTTGCGTTGAACTACATCAATCTCCTGCAACGATGCGAAACCATCCAGCTTCCTTCCATACTTGATAATTGCCTCATCTGGATGCTGCACTTCAATCAGGACATGATCCATATTGCGCTTCTTGAAATATTCGGCCATCTTCTTGTGAAGGAAGTTATTCAATCGCTTCACCGTACCGTATTCAACCATCGCATCCATGAACCTTTCGAAGTACGGATATCGGTCCAGTACGGAAGGTGCCGACTCCTCGCTGACCTCCTGCTCCTCCTTTACCTCCTCCTGGTCCACTTCCAGCACGAAATCAAAGGACTCAGTCTTCCGCACGGCCAGCGTATCAGAATCCGCGCTAACTCTGTCATCATACCTTACATACTTGTAGTCAACAGCAAGGTCTAACTCGAGATCAAAATCCGGATCCAGACCTAAATTGAACCCCTCTTGTTGTGGCATGTACTTGGCCGTCTTTGACCTGGACTGCTCTTCGCTAATATCCGCGAAGATATCACTGCGCATGTCTGAAGGTTCGAGCTGCGTGGGTACGGTGGTGTCGTCCACATTGGAGGGTTGTTCAGCACCGTCAGCCTCCGCCTCGGCTGGTCCTTGCAGCGGGTCGGCAATCTCCAGCGGCAAGGATGAGGTATCAATCGGAATGGTGGTGGCTTCATCTGGCGCTGTGGTGGCCTGATTCTCAGTCGGCGTGTACACCGGGGTGTCCAAATTCGACGGCGTCGTGTGATATGAGAACTCAGCCGAAGGCGTTCGCTCTGTTGTATCATCCATCATAGAAAATATTAAAATTCACTTCTTAGATAAATAAAATTGTAGAATTGCGTGTAAAGCACTGACAAGGCAGTAGAAAATTATCTGAAGGTACACTTGATCGCACGGAAAAATAATGATTGACATTTGTCACCCTTGCGACGCCGTTGATAATGCAAACATTGTTTTGCCAAACAATAAATTGCCCGCGATAAATACCGCTGTGCGTATGCGCGCCAGTCGCCACCCTAATAAAAACTCGACCCGAGATGCACCATATAATCATCCCCACAAGGATGATGAGATCGCGCCGGTCACATCGGCGCACGGCGCGGTAACTAATTGATAAGCCACGCTTTCGGCATAAGTACCCATAACATTGACATCACCGACAAGCGGCGCGGCGCCCGCTCCACCCTCTTTCATCCTAGCAATTCACACATTCGCACAATCGTACAGACTTTCCGATCGGGTGCGGAAGCGGATAGTTGTGGATGGTGGATGGTATTTAAAGAGTGTGTGTGTGATGAATTGGGCATGTGGGGTGCTTGAGGCGCACGGCATTGTGCAACTACTAAATAGGCGGTTTTCAACTCGAACGAATCGCCCATCGAGGGGTGACGCTTGTGCGGCGCTCATGGAAGTGGCGCAGCAAGTTGTTGCATTGTTCGCATTTCATTGAATCTCATTGATCAATAAGATAAATGCCATGTGAAGCCTAGGCTAGCGTGTGATTTTCGTAAAAACATGAAGTAATAAATAATAGTATAGTTAATGTTATAAAAATTGATAGTAAAGTAAAAATATTCATGACTTAATAGGATTAAACTAAAAAAGTTCTCGTTGCAACTCTGTTCAATTTTTGTAAATCACATGTGCTATATACCTGTTTCTAAAAATTTCCTGCCATTGAAATTTTAATCTCAATGGTATAAATTCATGAGAAATGTAAATCCCATCAGCACTTATGATAATCCAGTTGCGGTACTTCTTGTGGTACCACGACTAATCTCGGTTGGTTTGTTGGTTTGGCTGTTCATGGGGTACCCGCAACGCATTCAGATGGAAATGTAGACTTGGGGTGTGTGTGCGCCGCGTGATCTCATATCACACACTTGATTAACTCGCGGTGATTTATTTTATTCGTGGAGCGGCGGCCGGCGGACGTACTCGCCCCATGTGAACATTTCCGTGGTGGGCGCCCATCGAGCGCAAAGTTGTGGGTATTTATGCGGTTATTTGCTTTGCGCCGCTGGGTGGGTGATCAATGTGAAGTGGTTGCAGTGACCGTGACAAATCAATTACATACAAACCCAAATGGTACAAACAAACGCTAACTACATAAATGTAGATCTTCACACAACAACGAAGAGATAACAGATTAAAGGCGGAACTATTTTTTAAAAAACTCGCTAATTTAACATTTTCACTTGCATATGTTTCACAAAACAAAACGTGAAGAAACGTGCTTGGCAATTATTAAAAAGAGGAGAAAATCCGCAACGTCTTCTTTGATTCATCTATGTTAATTATGATTCTTGAGGTTTGGATATTTCAGAGTGTCTTGTGAAATACGTAATTACTCTCTCTAAGGTTGTCCAATAAAATTATTTATTTATTTATTAGTAGCGATTGTAAAATGTACTTGTAAGCTTTACATAATCACACCCTGGCTCTGCTTTGAAGACCCGCGCTGTTTGGATACACAATCTCACGCTGTTCGAAGGTATAATTCGCTTCCGAACAATCGCTCCCGGCGTTGCGGAGAGGACGTCCGCGCCCCGGCTTATTGGGGTGTATAATGCGTTAGAAAATGAGGGGTGGCCGGCGACGGCGAGCATACGCCGGCGGCCGCGTGCCGAGGCGCTTAACTACAGGGCCTCGCGACGACAAATCACCGCCCAACCGGCGCGTGCTGGTTCCGGGGTGGTTTGCAAATCGTGTTTGACATGTGTAAGTGGCGGGCGCTCGGCCACGTGATCGCCAAACTTTCTGTCACGCACAGAGTATTGTTAGAACTACTGAAGAGCTACAGATACAAATCTAAAAGCTGCAAACGAAAAAGTTCACGAGGAAGAATGAATGGTATAATAGTAAAATTTTCAGCGAAACTGACTGTTAATTCTTAATCGGCATTTCCTTATTTTTGGTCGTTGATGCCTGGAAAATATTGACTTTCCTTACACCCTCGTCATCAGGGCCCGTTTGTTTTAACTCCGTTGATTTTCCCAGTGGGGGCGTTTTCCATTCGTAAATTCACCTTTCAACGCTCGAGCAGCCTGCATTTGATGTCCTGTCATTTGCAAAACTCCTTTTCTGCAAAATCCATTAACTCACCCCATGCGCACTCCAGTCTCCGCACACCATCGTGCGTTCCACTCCAGACTCCCTCGTATATGTCGTACGCTCGTACCCACACCGCCTTAGGGACCAGCCGGCATCGACCAATGAACGCTCAGCCCTCCGACATCCCTGCGCGGATTGGTCATCCTGCTTCGGGATGAAACCGCCCCGCGCGCGGTGAGGATCAATGCTTTCCTGGTCCTGCGTGCTGCTGCTTTTTCCACCGCGCTGGGTATATAAAGCAGTATCCCCTGGGTATTATCAAATCATTTCCTGATTGCCCAGCGTAATTGAATCGTCGTACAATTCACTTTATAATCCAGTCATCAAGTGGTAGTGCTCGTGAAGCAAATTTCTCTATATTAAACAATGAGTCGTCACAATTCACAACTTCCTGATTCGTCGTCATCACCACCGATCAAGTATGTTCAATATCTCTTTTGTTCAAATGTTTAAACGTCAATTAACGTCAATGGTTGTTTGCCGTGGTATTCAGCTTGCACTACGGATACAACGCCCAGGATGACCTCTCCGAAGAAGAACTCTCCGAACTGCCGAGCTGTGCGTTCGCTTCGCGTGCATCCAGCAGCACCAACCCGCTTCAGCAGCATTATCTCGCGAATATGCATCACACAAACGGTATTTTCACATATACCTTAATCTATTGCGCTTGTGTATTCGTAATATCGCGACTACAACCATCTATTGCTTTGAGGTAGTGGAAATGAGGACATTTTACGATGCTCTGTTGCAGAACCGCATCAAGTCGGCGGCTCGTCTATGACGGGCGGCGGCGGTAATGGCGGCGATTACTATACGACCTCACCCTATCGTGTCCAACGTCATGCCGCTAACATTCGCGAGAGGAAACGCATGCTGAGGTCTGCTATTGGACCCACCGGGTACTCTTTACACAAGACTTTCAACATTCAATTTTGTTTTGCTTTTCCTGTAATACCTTTGTTTATTAACTTTGCTTTTTCGTTGCACTTTGAGTTTGTGCTTTATTTAGTTGCGTGTGTGCGTTTAGGTACCTTTATAGTGAGTCTGTTGATTCCTAGCTTCGTGCGGTTGTCGTTATCCTTTCTTTAGTTTTTCGGTTGTGTTTTTCGTGTATCTGTGTACGTGCAGCATTGCGATGCTAACTTCAAGTGGTGATTGTACAGCAGTATCAACTCCGCATTCGACGAACTACGAATGCACGTGCCCACGTTCCCGTACGAGAAGCGTCTCAGCAAGATCGACACCCTGCGCCTGGCGATCGCCTACATTGCGCTGCTCCGCGAGGTGCTCACGGCCGACTGTGATCCGCTCACCTACGTAGAGCGTTGTCTGCGGGGCGAAATCAAGGCCGAGCGCGCCAATTGGAACACAAGCGGTAAACATTTTTTTTCATCCTCCTTTAAATTAGGTCATGACAGCGCATACAATGTGTATCGTTCCAACGGAGTTTCTTAAAGAACTCATTACGATACCGAGTTTCGTAATGAAATTGTAGAACATGTTGCCTACTGAAATTGCCAAGGTTTGTTGTAGTTCGTTGAAATGATACTACACTAACCTTGGGTTGTTGTCACATACAGATTAGAAATACATATTTGAGTTGCAGCATCATAGATTGAACACTTTTAAATATGGTCGAAGAAAGAATGTTGTATGAAATTCGTGTGTAAAGTGTGATTTAAAATGCGAAGTCGTGAATTTCGCAATTAGTGAAGCGAGTTTCGAAAATGTTCGCCTGATCATAATTTACACACTCGTCACTCGTATAAGTAACACCACAAAACTTTATCATTTCGTTTCACTGTGGTTCTCAATAATTGTGACATGCCACAGATTTGACGGCGCGTCTCTCGTGGATCAATTGGGAAAATCTAGGGGTGAATCCCAATCGACGCAGCGCACTCACCTCACTGGCGCTTTCGTCCGACAGCATCCATTAAAGCGATCAGTGTAAAGTGTAAATAATGTACATAGTCCATACTCACATAATGGTGCAATGTCTATGTAAAACTATGTAAAGTGGTCTCTAAATATACTCTTAATAAAACATTAAAGCTACTTTAAATTTCAAACTGTATGAGGATAATCAACGTGGTGGTGACGGAACCGAACAAACCATACAGCAAACTCCCATCCAACTTGAACATCCCCAATGCACTGTATTCCAGCTTCTGGTGAGCATTGAGCAGTAGCAACGCTGACATTCCGTATTGCGACTTCTCCAGCGCCTCTATTTGATGCAGACATTGCGTAAAATCGTCGTTCGCATCATCTACCAGCGTGCAAGGTAAAATGATCTCCAAGAGAATTACAAAAGACACCAGGTCCGAAAGCATCAAGATGTAAATTTCATGAACGCCTGAAGTTGAAGTCTCAGTTGCTCTCGGAGTGCTGTCCGATAGGACATCATCGTCCTCGTGCTGAATCCATCGGCACATGGCAAACGTCCAGCGGATCAGCTGCAGTGACAAGAGAGGTATCGCAATCAGGACGTGGCCGGCAAAAACGCGATTCACTCGCCTGCCTCTGCGCAATAATGCGGCGTACTCTAGCGCGCATTTCCGCATCGGCGCGTATTCTTCGCCCGGCTGCGGCGCCTTCCACTGGAAGTCCTGCACGAGAAAAAAGTGCGAGAAGCGGGTTACCTTCAACCTCTCAATCAGGCCTTGCATGCTGTCTCTCTGCTGTAGGATATTTGCCGTCCACAGCATGCTGGCCGCATTAAACACACACATTGTGCTTAAATCCGCGATCACCTCACAGGCGAACATGAAAATCACCTGCGAGTTAACGCAATACTCCAATCCAAGAAGAATCTTGAGTAGCAAATATAAACTTAGCAACATTATGCTCAATCCGCCAAATATATGCAACAACTTGTGTTTTGTCACTGGCAACCAGCTCCCATAATTTTTATCAGCATTGTCGTCATTGTTTCTTTGCGAAACATGCAATGAATACATTGTCCATATTGATATCATTGCCACTGGTATATCCAGTGCTTTGACAATCATGTTAATCGTTTTCCCAATCGTACCTTTCAGGTTACTCTCGTGCATTATGCTTCCATATCGTTCAATTGGTGCGACTTTCACATAAATATTCATCGCTATGTAAGCAAGCGTTAAGGAAATAAATACAATGCAAATAACGACTCTACGATTTTCGCGTGCTAATATTTTCATCGTGGCTGGTGAAAACGAGCAAATAATTTCAATCCGTTAATGGCAACCACAACCTTTGATGAACATGCAACATCATCATCATGCATTTTTAATCTAAATGTCTATATGTAATGACAAGCAAGTTGAGCATGTTTGTGCATTAATAATAAATTTTTCAATTTGTATCATTCACATAGTAGGTCTAGAAAAAAATCAATCAAATTGCGACCAGATAAGAATTTCAAAGTGAATGTACGCCTGAAAAATCGGAAGCCAACAATTAATTTGTATTTACAGTGCAGGCGCGTTTTTCACCGAGGTTTTCTACACTCTACACTCATCACCGAGTCTGACCCACTGACATCTCCAAAAACCCGGCTTAAGTCCGTTTCCAGTATGCGATTATTCGTACACTCTTTTTTTTTTTAAATCGATGAATCCAGTATGAGATTATTCACATTTATTTTTGCGACAAAATCTAGTGACTATATTTTTATTTCAAGTAATTGTTGATTTGCTGCTAATTCCAATGCGGTAATGCTCTAAAATGGATTTCAAAATTTGGCAATTTTTCGACTGTTTCATAACACGCCATGGAAAATCCTTCATATTTCCCGAACGTTTCGTCCTCTTTCAAGTTTCTATGCATATTCGGATAGCTAAAGAGTTGCTCTTCATTGTCCTGCTAATTAGAACGCTCTTAAGGGCCTGGAAGTGCCCTAAAATTGACTATTTTTCGACTTTTTTTTCAAAACACGGCATGGAAAGTCCTTCATATTTCCTTAACACTTCATCCTTTTTTCTTGGATTTTCGGGTAGCAAACGAGTTGCTCTTTAACGTACGGCTAATTTTATTCCGCTCAAGGGCCTGAAAGTGCCCTAAAATT
>JAODGB020022214.1:0-11749 GCA_027574905.2 Earota dentata | reverse complement strand
ATCAAAATTAATATTTACACACACAAAACGCTCGACGATGCCAGCGGGGTATCCCGTTAAGCGAAAGTAATATTCGGAAATCTTTCATAATGCATAGTGCGAGCTGCCGGTGGAGCCCCGGATTTTAATACCGACATTAGATTCGTGCGCACACAGGTTATGCCCTTTTCATTCCGCTGTTTACTATTCATGCCGTTACATACGTGCGCGTTATAAATTAATCGAAAAGGGGTGAAACGTGCGCGGCTTAGAGCTTCAGCTCCCCGGGACATCGGGGTTTCAAACAAAAGGATTTTCGGGGTTTCGTTACACCAACTAGCAACCCACCATCAACTACTAGTCTAGACTCAGAGCGCAGATTAAACCCAAGTTGGTGCTGAACTTATGATGTGTATTGTGATGATGTGAATTTGCAAAAACTCAAGTCCCCGCTTGATATTGATCTGTTCGGTTTTCGGATCTGGGTTCTTGGTGGATTTGCCCGAGTTGGACATTTGCGGGTTAGATATATACTTCAACATATAAATTGTATGTTAGTGGGCCTGGGCGTTCAGAATACAGGATTTGGGATTGCGTGAGTCCGCGAAGGCGGCAAAGAAACCTCGGTTACGTGGGTTTTCCACTTTTTAAGTGCCCCGCCGAGAATACCCCCGCACCGAGTGCCTACGTGTATATTGGAAGGACGTGTGCGGATTTATATATTATTTATCCGCGGCCCCGGCCTGAAGACGCCATGAGGACACATTCTTAAACAGCTCCGGAGCGATCCACGGCGATCCTAAATTCTGCTATCTCAGTACATGCCAACTTCCCGCCTTGCGAACCTCTAACAGCACGTTGGCACAGTGCAATTTACATAAATATGGAGTTCAGTGACATTGCGACAATCGACATTGGGACATTTTCAGGAAAATATGTGCTGAATCCCCGAAATTTTAAAATTGGATTCTCATAAAGTATTTTGGTCACTAGCACTAGTCCTGCAGGACACGAAATCCCAATTCTTCCAATCATCAACGAGCCAAGGACGTATTTTTTGGTCGAAATGTTAGAAGTCACGATATTCAAACCTAAACGCTAAAATGCTCTTGAAAGGATTCGTCTGAGTCTTTCCCAAAAAAGAGATAGACTTACAAGAAATTCTCACCGACAGCTCGTTTAAAATACAACAAATCGGTTTCAAATTGTCGAGGACATCGTGACGTTCATGAAGGATGGGTTTTCATCGAAACTGCCCAGTTATCTAAACCCATAGACCCCTTTATCTAATGAGCATCAACAAATTGTGCCGTCGCTCGTTTTATTGCTCCAGCCCCAATGAGAAGCAAATGGAAGCAGAAAAAAGAAACGGATGCCGTCGACATATAGAAGACCAATCGATTAGAGCAGAGCGACGATGTATAGATATGCCGATACAACGCTCTGCGTTAATCTCTTAACAAGCGCGGCGACTATAACGCGACTCTCCAATCTACCGAAGCGCTTCCAAAACCGCTCTCTCAGATGGAACCACTCCGCACGGCAGCCGGGGCCGAAGCTTTCTTTATTAAAGTGGAATTCATTACCAGAATGGGGTTCTCATTAAAAGCGCTGGCTGATAAAGAAACACTGTTGGGGCATTTACGCTTCCAATTTCACCGAGACCACTGGGCGTTCTGGTAAGAATCGAACAGTTGAGTGGTCCCAGCGGTCAATGGCGTGGTGCTGCGGTCGTGGCATGGCCCGGTATTGGAGCGATTTTAAAATTAATTAAAAGTTTCGCTCCTCTAGCGCTTGGCCTGTCCGTGTCCGGCCGGGACCCTCCCCGAATATCCAACCAGGCGCGAAAGAGATTCTTTCGTAAAGCGCGGCGAGAGATGAGCGGTGAGATGCGCAGGGACCGAAAAGTCTCTCCGACTGACTGTTAACTAACTCGACACCCGCTCAGCACAAAACCAACACCCAACACCAGGCGACTAGGATTTCAAACAGGTGGTTTATACACACCTATTCGATTGCGACACAGCCCGCAAACGCGCAGGAAAGAATTCGCCAAAGGGGACAAATATTTGTCTTTCAATCTTAATTACTGCGTATTAAATATCGGGACAATGGAGCGAACCAAGGAAGGAAGAGGAGAAAGAGCACCAAGGGAATATTCTGCTGGCTTTATTGAAACCTGAATGGATACAAATCCGAATTAAATTAAATGTTGGTCTTTTCTTCATTAATATTTTCAGAGTTCTATATCCTCACTGTTTCGTGTTGAAGAAAAAGATTCTCCTCCCTAGCGATGAAGCTGAGAACGGACAATAATTTTCTCTGGCACAAAATGCGAAGAGATTCCAGCGTTTAACATTCTGTTCTACTATGTGTTGGCCTTCTCGCCGGCGCACTGTTGGTTTGTATCACTACAAAAATATTTCAGATAAACAAGAAATATCTTGAAGATGTGCAGGACGCCCCAGGAGAAAGGAGTGGAGCCAAGAACAGCGGGACATAAACAATTTCCCTCCACTGCCAGCAACAAACAACGCATAAAGAGCAAAGCGAAGAAATTGGCAGCGAAAGAAAAATTCAATGTGTCGCGCTTTTATAGACACATTTCCGCAAATAATAGAGAAATTGCGAATGGATGTTCCATCCGTGAACGGAAGAACACAGCGCAAAATAGAAAACTCGTAAATGTACGTCAAGCAATAAACGTATAAAGGAAAACTAACGTGCAGCTTGATGTTCCAATAAAACGGAAGACACTCTGTGCATCAAAGCAGTCCGAGCGTAACAATTTTGCCCGAGAGCCAGGAAAACAAATAGCTGGTGTCAATATCTATTCGCGACCAGAATTGAAATTCAAATATTCCCTAGCACGGCATATCAGGTTTCTTATTAAATTTGGCAAACGGATTCGTTTGTGTCAAATTATTACTACTTTCGCCTGTCATGTAAATTTTTTATCATTCTATTTTCGGGCGTGCATCTGATTGCCTCGCTTGACAGAGGCATTCCGGAAAGGCGCCTCCCATGATGGAGCGCTGGATTCGGCCCGCGTTTCGCGGAGCATGTTAAAAGCTTGTCACCCCGGTGCGGCGTTGTGAAATTTAAACATTCGCGATACACGTCGCGATGCCACGTCAGCCGACTTTCCGCGTTGCGCTGAGATTCCACCTCTAGGACGAGTGTGTAACTGTCAGTTGTTCGCTTCCGGCGAAAAGGAAATATTTCAGCCACATTTTAGACGCGCCTCCCACCAGTCCCACCCCGGCCAAAATAGAAAACTTTTGCAAGCCCGAGAAAAAGTTTCAATCTGTAGGAAAACCGTAAAAGAAGTATGAAGATATATGACTTTTTATTTGTTTTTCTTTGACGTGCATGTGATGATGGTAAGTACATAGGTACATAGAAGTTCCCAAAAAAAGAATTGAGATTTATGGAAAGAATATAGCGGTAACCAAAGAGGAGACAAGAATGCGATTTTATATTGTCCATTGTAAGCGTTAATTAATACCGATTAACGAATGCGTGAACAGTGAGTGCACGGAATTGGTTGAAGATGCCGCCAAATAAAATGAAATCGTTTTCGGGAATTTTTGCGTGCGCTACTTCACCGCCGAGCGAGCAAAGTAGGAATGCGAAGTTGATGCCGCGCGTCGGGATTTCGCGCACCTTCTTTGATCGCGCGCGCCTGAACACGGCGAACAAAACAGTCGAACAGGTTTGCCGCGCGTCGCGAGCATTCCGCGTTTCTGGCGGTGACCAAAATCGTCGTCGTAAGTGGTAGATTTAAAATTCCGGCGCTGAAATAACACACATGTGAACATGCAACACCATGCCAAACGAACACTTGTCTCATTTAATTAGGAACTTTCGGAATCCGACGTCGAGGGCAGCAGGCAGAAACAGCATCACCAAATCTGAAGCTCTACGACATGAAGACACAGCAATTTCAACAATATTGATTACATGTCGACAACCAGAACCGCGACATGATGGGCGATAGTCAGCGATGCATTTCGAGCATCTTGTTAGAAAAGTGAATGCATTCATCTCATCGATTATGCTCCATTATAAGCAGACATCAATTAAAATAATCGTTTTATTTATCCGCCGTGCGGCGTCTTGCAGCCACGCCACTCTGAGTTTAAACTAGTTTTGTTCTACGCTAGTTTAGTGTGAAGACACAATCGTAATCGCAGGCCGGGCGCTGAAGCCTTTTTGATACGTCTGTCAGCTCATCACGTTGATCTGTCTTCGGTCTTCGAAACTTTGTTGCTCAGGAATCTATAAGCGGACGCATGAACAAACGAAGCGGATATTTGAAGCCGTTGCGTCTCATTTCAACTGGATGCGAAACAAAAGACGCGTTCAACTCACAATAAAATGTATGAATCGGCCGCATGTTGCTCGTGCGCAACATGGCTTGATGCCTTGATGCCTCCAATTGTTAACGCCGATTGTTCCACGCAACTATTATGTATTTAAGTAAACAATTGTTTGTCTTGATGTCTGATGGACAGCAGTGCGCCATGGTGCGTCTAACAACATTTTAGATTGGGCAACCGAAATGGAAAATGTGGAGTGCCTAGCAAACACACCGGAATGAGCGCTGACGTGATAATTTCACGTCTTGATATGCCCCGATCCGACTACACCCAAACATTTAACCCACGACGGTTTTACACAACGCGTTCAAATGTAACAACCACGCCATCAATTATTACCCACAATGTGTTTCGTATTAAGGGAATGCTGTAAAAAGTGTAGCCGTTTGAACAAATTGGACTTTTTTATTCTCGGTGGAAAATTTCTTTGTCATTTATTCATCACTATTACGTTGGTTGTTGTGTGTGTTCCCTTTGACTCTCGGCTTTCGCAGACATTTCAAATTGTTGCTCGGCGTAAAAACATTTAACGATTGTGTTTTACACCTCTCGTTTAGTTTGCATTCGAGTGGCAGAGTGCCGCCGAAGGTGAAGGTGAGCAAATTGTTTTTTATTTATTTACCGAGTCGTGAATTTAGGTCCGTGGCAAAATGAAGGGAGAAAAAAGGTGCGAGCAGAGCTGAGCATTCGGACGTATTTTAATCATCGGCTCGTTGATGAGGGCCAGCTCTACTTTGAAAAACGCGACGTTTGTATTTATTTGTCAACATTAAACTTTTTATTTGTTGTACCCAAATCAGAAATATGCAGAATTTGAAGTACCGTTTGTAGCTCCCCTCACAATGAACACTAGATGGGGCGGAGCTTATTGGAAAGTCGGCCATTGAATCTTAGCCCCAGACTGCATGCTGCGTAAAGTCTAATGCGCAGATGACCACATAGGATAGTATATTATCACCAAGTACGTTATTGGTGGATTCAAGGATTATGCAAATTCGCGCATTATTGTACTTGTAACGGCGCTCCTTGATCGAGTATTTGCCACTGTGCCTCTGTTTGCGGTCGCGACTAAAGTTTATAAACTGCCATTCGCGGTTTTGCAGGCGGGCCCCGCTTCTTCATTGCTCCTTCATCCGCAGAGTTTACCAAGTTGTCTGGATGTAGCTACCCCGCTGAGTGTTTCTTTCAAGCGGCAGAGGTTCCACATTTTCGGCCCCAAAACTAGCACTACTGTGGCACACACATGCGCAGGATCCACATAAGAAGTGGAGAATAATTCTCCCACAATTATAATTACAACGACTTAATCAAGATTTATATTAAGCCTTTCTCCCTTGGCGGTTTCTTGCTGAACTGAATTCGGCCGGGTGAAATATTGGTCGTCGTAAAGAAGTTCCGTACTTCAGTCATCTCCGCAGGACCGAGTAGGACCAAGAGCAGCTTTCGCACTTTTGGAAGCAAACTGATGCTGATGCTGGGAGCTGGCGCTGAAAGTGGAGTTGAAGCTATCGTGGCATCAACGCTTCTTCTCTATTTCTTCGCCGCGTTCGCGGCCCTCGGCGGAGGTTCTCAGCCGCGTGCGGTGGGTTTATCTGAGCATTTATTATCGCGTGCGTGGATGTGTGTGCGTACGGGGCGACATGCGTGGCATTCTTTGTCTTCCTGCGCCGCGCGCGCTTCTCAGAAGCCGGACGAGCGCGCATTGTCTCTCGCTTATGGGGACGATTAATTAGACGACTTATTACGCGATATTTATGGTCGCAGCCGCGGTCGTCGCTCGATGATGCGCGCGGTGCGGTTCGTTAGCTATGCTAATCGCCTTCCATTTTACCTGGCCACGAATAGTATCGAGGTAGATATTACGATTGGACGGCTCTGGGCATCGGGCATATCATCGCCACGCATCATTTTTATTACTAATAACCAAAAGCAATGAAATCCGTCCTTTGAAATAAACTTAATTAAAATCTATATCCAGAATAGAAGATCTACATTTGTCGGGTGACACAGGGTGTCTCCTAAAAGCCTTCATAGAGAACCATGGCTATTGCGCACGGAGTTGATTATGCCAATTCACAAGACTGGAGTCTTCAAATCCTCCTTCATGATGCACCATGCACCAGTTCCATTGTGCTGGTGTACTAGGCGCATTCCTCCGAGGAGGATTTCACTTCCCTACTAGTGCACTACTCTCACTGGTTGTGATTGTTTGCTCCTTGGGCAGGGTGAGCTCCTTGCTTCGTTGGTTCTTGGTTGGCCTGTAGGAATTTTGATTAACGAAAATCCAATAAGGGAATTCGTTTTACGGCCCGCGCGCGACTGACTCTCGCTAGGACGCGCTGCAATATACTCTCCTCCCGTGGAGAATCAAGCGCGCCGAGTCGTAGATAGCCAAAGACCTGCTGCAAAGCACAGTGATGATGTGTAATTGCCTCGGGTCTTTATTGTGCGTCAACTTGCGCATCTTGACTTAATTCTACTTGTCAATACATGGACGGAACTACATATATACATATAATTTGCTATGGACTTTGCTGTCGGAGTGTTTTGAGAGATGTAAAGTGTGAAAGTCCCTGTGACCTGGGTGTCATGTCATCACAGGACGAAACAAGAAACAATGAATTGACTGGAATGGAAACCAGTTACGCGTGGGGGAAAAAATGTCCTCGCGCGCGAACCACATGAATATGCAACGCGCGAACAGTCGATGTCGCCGCCAGACGACGTTCGTCACGCTCGGTCGGATGCAAAATACCAGCCCGGTATAATCGCCAATACCAGTTTTCGCTTTCCTCCATACCTCAAGCCTCGATTGCGATTAACGAGCGGCCCAGCGTCCAGGCATACCAAGTGCCATAAAACAAATTTCAATTAACATTCCCTCAAAAATCACCTATACTAATTTTACGATCGGAAACGTTCGCCCAATGGGGTTGACTAAAATAATTATGGTTCTTGGCGTTCTGTTCCGTTCCGTCGTAATCAATTTGCGGCGCGAGTGCGCTGCAAGCATGCGCCGGTATTTCATGATGTGGAACAAAGCATCATGGGCTTTAAGTGGTGCGCGAAAATAAGACGACGGCGAAATAAAGCGCCGGCGCGGTGCATGTGCACGCGTACGCACGCTACATTCCCATATTTATCAGAATTAACGACCCGGATTAAATGTACACATCTAATTAGTATTACTCGCTCGGTGAGCGCGCGCGCTCGTCCGCGTCCACGCCATTCCGGTGCGCGCGCCGCTGCAATGGCGATAATTATTTATCGGGGGGAATTATGTTATAATGTCGGTTGTGTTATGCGCGCCCTCCTCTTTATGCCTTCACCCATCGGCGTGTCGTGACTGCGGCCGCTTATAATTAGACGGCGCGAAGTGACTACGATTTTTGCACATACACTAAAATATTCATATATTCCACAACCAATCTTCCCAACTTCCAACAGTGCTGCCATCTACTCCCAAGTAGCTATAAACTCTGTCCCTGGCAGCGATCAAAATAAAATTCCCTTTTCCTCCCTGGCAGTTAATTCTTTGTTCTGACAGAAGACAATGAAGCAAAGTTGTAGATTTAGTTTAGTTTAAGTTGGAAGGACATTTCCTCCGGTTTTATTTTTATTGGGCGGAAGTAAAAATCCAAGTACATAAAATGCGCACTTAATGCCCGTGTTTTTTACTGTTTGTTCCCGTACTTACTCCCACGCCACTGGCTGTGTGTATGAATGCGCGCACACCTTTTGCGGAGCGTGCTGCGCGAGTGTGGTGTGTATCCCGCGAAAGGCTTTGCATCCGTTCCGTCCGTGAGTCCCTTGCATGTAGTTTGCCCTCTCGCCGGTTACTTTACAAGGCGTCGTAAACCTTCCGTGTGGAAATGAACTGGAAGGATGACGTGCCAGAAACGACGACAGGCGACAACACCTCGCGGAAGCCAGGAATCTTTAGCCCAAGATGAGGGTGAGGCATTCTGAGCCACCCATCCACCTCATCCCACAACTCTGTAGTTCTTTGCGGAGTTGTTAACAAAGTGTCTTGTAACTCCGCCGCCGACGATATCTTTGTAACACTTCTCATGCCACTTCGCGCAAAGGATCTAAAATCCCTTTTATGGCGGTTTTCCTTCCGGCCTTTGTTTCGTCGCTCCTGTGGATTGGAATAAGCCACCTGGAACAAAGATGTATCGGTATAATGGTAGGGCATTGAATATTGGCAGCGGGTTGTCATTGGTTAAAGATTAAATATGAAACATTCAGTTGCAGGGATGACATCGAGAAATGAAGGAAATAAAATTCTGCAATTCGTCCGGTGATGGCTCGGGTTCTTGCGCAATTCGTCCTGCGACTCCGTGTCGTCGTCGTCGTCTGCCGACTGCCGCCACAGCAAAAACCGAGTCTATTTCATTCAGCGCTTGATCTTGATAATCCTTAACTTCCAGAACATCATCAATTTCCTACAATGTCAGCTTTATCTCCTTCGGTCTCTTCATCTTCTTATATACGGTGGCCCTATTATATTGATCTTTTCATTTTCTACGTCTGTCTCCAGACGACGCCGCGCAACTAGGCCAACTCACCGCCATGCCACCCAACCCACCCACTCAAGACGGTTCGGCAATGAATATAACTTTCCGCCGAACCCGTGCTTGGTGCAATCAGGCTAGCAGCGCGCAGCCACTTCTTCATAACAATTCCAATTTTTCCGCTGGTAAACAAATCGATTGGCGTGCGCGCGCGATATATTTTTCTAATAAATTCCTTCGCGCAGCAAAACGGCACACTCGAGCGCGCGCAGGAAATATGATAAATTTCAACGTCGATTAATCATGCGTCGTTTTGTTTTCGTTTGCTAGTGCAGGACGCTTTTTCGAGCTTATTAAGGCGCGCTTTAATCGCATTGCGTATTTATGATTTATCCGATCATTAGTCGTGGCTTTTGTTTTGTCAAGTCGCCAATGGAAAAATTTGAAATGCAAAAGTCCCCCTTGGAAGAATTCGCCTTTGCATGAAAAATCCAAGCGAAAAACGAAGAAACAAAGCGCAACGTAATAAGACATTTATTTCGAGATGTCGAGACGTCTTGTTATTTTGACTGCTTGATATTGCATTTCAAAACCGCAAACCTCACAACAAAGCGTCCTGACAAATGTATTTTCACTTGGCAGGAAAAAAGTAAGAAATTTGCAATTTTCGAGGGCAAGGAATCTCGAGTGCTTTTCAACGTAGTCAGAAATTTTTGAACATTTTAACCCCATCGCCGTTGTCGCTTGCTCATAATTCCAAGAATAATTGCTTCCTCTTATAATTCGATTACATTTCTTTCTTCTCCATTTTACGTTCGGCATTGTACATGACTTTTACTGCCCGCCAGTCAACGCCTCGTCAAGTCCTGCGCCGCGAAAATGCCGCGGACGTGAAGAAATCGAATTCGACCCTCTCGTCGGCATCGCGATGGAATTATATAATTTCACAGCAATTACGACATGTGTACGCCGTGCGCGTAGGAACCAATAACGTCGCGAAAAAGCTTGTTGGACGTGTTGTACGCCGCCGCCGCGGAGATTTGTTCCTTTAAGGTGTTTTATTCCTGTGCATTTTTGATTGTCCTTTTCTCGTTTATTACCGAACAAGTGCCGTGCATCGTCTCACATTGCATTCTCCGATACCGGCAAATTGCAGCAGACAAAAACTGAGCACGGAAAAAGCACACTAAAAATGGATATCTCCAACAAAAAGTTCTGAAGGCATGTGTAAATCTTACTTTAACTATCTGGTACATATTTTCCCAATATAGTTTGCCAAAATTTGTTTATTGATTTTTATCTATTCTTGATCGTGATATAGGAATTTTCATGTCATCGTTTTGTAGCGCTTTGTTTGACATGCCAGGACGTGCGGGACGTGGTGCGCGACGCGTTAACGACATCCGAAAAAGAACGCTGCGCGGATGACACACATACACCGTGACAAGCGCGCTTACGTAGTTAGTTCGCATGGAATTCCTGATGAAACACGAAAGGAGCGCGACGGATGGAAAAAAGGCAGCGAAGAGAAAATTACACAAAGGACGGTTTCGTCCCTCGTTCCGGAGCAGGAATCGTCAAGAAATGCTCGCGAACGGGACAAATGCGAGCGAAGAGACATCGCTGCTCGTCTACGGAATTCGTTAATGAGACTACTACAGCATAAATATGTTCAAAATACGTAAAATCAAAAGCATTTACACTCCAATTCTATTAAATCTGCGAGGATCACTATTTTACTTCCTACAAGAATAGAAATTGACTTTCGTTTTCAAATAAAAAATTTGAGTTATTTCAAGATTTGTAACGTTCACGAGCTGATCATATGCAGTATATTTTAGTTATTTGCAAAAAGTTCTCCGCATGAAATTGGAAGTGTTGAATATAAATGAAGGAATGTTGCATTAAGCGCCATAAAGTTTACTGTAATTAGAAAATAAACAAGTGTAGAGATTTAAAAGTTCAAATGGGAAGCTGAGATTGCAGTGCGAAATGCGCTTTAAAATTTTACGATTCCAAACTCATTTGTACTTATTTTCATATTTTTGTCAGCCTTTTTCAGCTCGGCAGCGCATTATTTCTCATTTTAATAACCCACTTAATGTCAACGCACCGTATTGCGTCCTCGGTCGCCGCCGCCATGTTGCCTGATACCAAGTAACATCTATTTTACACACTCGGTCGCAATTTACCCGCGCATTCCATCGGTGCTCACGCATTCCGCGCGATACAATAACGAGACATAAACGAAATAACTACCAATCTTGGAAACTCGAAAAGTAATCACCCGATATAAAAAGCGAAGCGCTACCGTGTATTACACGGGCTTTTTTTTCGTTATATTAATTTACGACGCACTTCCTCGAAGGTCGCGCCGGCGGCGGCGGGTTCCGTGCCACAAAGCGTGAAAAGCCTCGAGGTGATAACACCACATCATATCAAAGCATCTGAACGGGAGGCAACTCTGCACCGACACCGAATATTAGACGCATCCGACGCGCGTCTTCACACGCATTTTACGGCTCCCGGCACATAATGCCGTTTCGGTTATTAATTACTCTTGTTATTCTTGTTAATATGTTGTAAACTCGGCAGCGTTACGCAGGAAGCAACGCGTGAATGTTCACTGATATAAAAGTTGCCAGGTATGGTCGGTCGTATCTGCGCATGTGATCATGACTTTTATGACAGTTTATAATGCACCAGGAGTGCGAGGTGCGCGCACAAAAAGTGTTTTTAATACGGGGTATTAAAAACGTTAAAACGTCGTAATTTTTACACCGGCGTATTATTCATAAAATTCACGTATGCATCACATATCAATGATACCTTGTTATAAAAGCACATTCTGCATAATCACCATTGTTACAT
>JAODGB020022156.1:0-11208 GCA_027574905.2 Earota dentata | reverse complement strand
TTCTCTAGCAACGCAAATCAGTCTGCATTTGGTGACGCCAGTGCTGTGCGTCGTGTGCATATTTTACACAACAATCGGCGGACTCAAAGCTGTCGTCTGGACGGACGCGCTGCAGTTTGTCGTTATGATGGGCTCCATCATTGGGGTGTTCTACAAAGGTTTAGAGTCCATTGGTGGATTTGGCGAGATGTGGACGCGAGCCGAGGCTGGGAGACGACTGGAATTTGAGTGCGTTAGCAATCCTAACCTATTTTTTGTACTAGTCACTTCATTTACTTACTATGTACTTGCCTAATTTTTAGCTTGGATCTTGATCCAATCAAAAGGGACACTGTAATGGCGACCATGGTGGGCAGTCTGTTTGGTTGCCTAAGCTATATGGCCATCGGGCAAAGCTTTGTGCAGAAATACTTGTCAATGCCAACGTTGAAAGATTCAAAAAAGTATTCGAAAATTAACGTACATAATGCAAAAATATTATTTTAACATTATGTTATTCAATAGGGCGTTTTTCCTCTTCATGGTTGGAACTTTTGCGATAGTTACGTTCGTAGTGCTGACTGGGCTCATTATGTACGCTCGTTATCACGACTGTGATCCGCTTACAGCTGGAAAGATCAAGAAACCGGATGAAATCCTTCCATACTATGTAATGGACGTCGCTTCGACTATTCCTGGATTGGCTGGTTTATTCTTGTCGGGAATTTTTAGTGCTGCATTAAGGTAACTAAAAAAAATAATCAAGTTTGGATCGTTGAATTTGATTTTTCTGGTAGCACAATGTCATCTTGCATGAATTGCCTCGCGGGTTCCGTGTACGAGGACTTCATCAGTCCATTCGTGCCAAAGGACGTCAGCCAGAAGCAAATCTCCAATATACTTAAACTGCTCGTCGTTGTAATCGGTATTATCAGCACAGCAATGGTTTTTGTGATCGAACACATGGGCAGCATCCTGCCGATTAACTACGCTTTAAGTGGCATCACCAATGGCCCTCTGTTAGGGCTATTCACCCTTGGAATGCTGTTTCCTATAGCTAATCATAAAGTATAACTTCAAGATAGAAATTCAATGAGAAGTTATTTAAAGTGTTGTTTTTTCAAGGGCGCAATGTGTGGAGGTTTCGGAGGCATTGCTGTGATGACGTTTATCATCGTCGGCAGCCAGTACAATCAAATCATGAACGATCAGGTCTCGAAACCGGTATCTATCGCTGGGTGTTTGAACAGCACGATATTCACACCGAACATTCCACCAGCAAGGTACTATCCTATCAATGAAACTATTTTATTTTGAAAATACTAAACTCTAAATTCTCTTTATTCGCAGTGTTGACAAGAGTCACGTTTTCATTCTCTTCAGAATAACGCATTATTACTACTGTTTCATCGGAACAATGGCAACAGTCCTCATCGGAGTTCTTGTCTCCTACCTCACGCGGAAGGAGAGTGACGAAAAGGTGCATCCGGATTTGATCAGTCCCTTCAGTTTTTGGCTCGCGCGGCGGTTTGGAGCGAAGGAGGCGCGTGCCAAGGGGGATTACTACGTTGTGAGCAAGGCACTGGATGTCGTGACACACGCGGAGAAACAATAATCATCATTAGCATTAAGCATCAGCATAAAACAGCTTAAGTTTAGTACGTAATTGTACCTGAAATAAATAGACTACTCCTTCATACATTTTAGCCGAGTTAAAGATAGAACAGGATTATTCCAGTAAAGTACCTAAAATTACGTTTAATTTCATACATATACAGGGAGTTTCTTCGAGTAAGAACTTGTTGTTTATATCATCAATTGTTTTAAATAAAACGAAATATTTTTTTATAGCAAAAACAAATTGAAGCTGTTTTCTTATTGTATCTAACCCTGTGTTGTTTTTATATTTATGATTTATACCGAGTGTTAATGAAGAAAGTGATGTGCACGAGTACAAAGTACGCGACATTAGTGATAAGCTGACAGCAGAGAGTATGAGAATAATTTACATAAAAGTTTTTGTAGTCTCATACCGTTAATCTGCTAAGTCGAAATCACACAAAAGCTTCTCAGCGGTGTTGTGCGATAAGCGAAGACTTTGGTAGGATGACCGTCGCCACTGTGTACACAGTCTATAATGACGATGCATTAACGAGGGACGAGAGGGACGAGTCGCAGTTCAAAATCATCGATAAACGCCGGCGCGTCGTCCAGATTCGCGTCGTTTGCCCACCGTCTCGGTGCGTGCGACAATATTGATATCAATACGCGCAAGACACACAGTATATCGCACACAGCCGCACGCGGAATTGTGCCGAGTGTGGGATTAACACAGTTGTGAAACTAGGTGAGCGGGTGCGCGATTTCAGCCATGAATGTCACCGACGCGTTGATCAGCGTCGTCGAGGAGGTGCCGAAGTTTTCGTGGCACGATTACCTGCTCTTCGTGATCCTGCTGCTGGTGAGCGCCGCCATTGGCGTGTACTTCGGCTTCTTCCAGAAGAAGGATGTCAGCGCCGATGAGTACCTCCTCGGCGGGAAGGAGATGGGCGTGTTTGAGATCTCCATGTCCCTAATCGCCAGGTAAACAAAAAAAAAAACACGAAATTTAAACCAAATAATCTTGCTGCAGGTCCTAATCAAAATGAACTTTTTCAGCACCATTTCTGGGATTACCATCTTGTCAGTGCCTTCGGAGATATACCGCTTTGGTATAAGTTACTTCCTGTGTACCATTTCAGCCAGCGTTGTTTTGGTCTTCTCGTACTTTTGCGTTATTCCGGTGTTCACCAAGCTGAAGACGCCCAGTACTTATGAATATTTGAATACAAGATTTGGCGAAAGCATCCGAGGTATCTCATCGCTACTGTTCACAATGTCCATGTTTCTGTACCTGCCGATTGTGATTTATATTCCGGCGCTGGCGCTGGCGCAGGGCACAGGATTCAATATTCATTTTATCACGCCGCTTATTTGTGGGGTGTGCATTTTTTACACTACTGTTGGTGGGTTAAAAGCGGTGGTGTGGACGGATGCCTTGCAATTTGTTGTGATGATCGGAGCGACGCTAGTTGTCACTTATATTGGAACGGTCGCTGCGGGTGGAGTTGGGGCCATCTTTAGTGATGCACAAAATGGCGGACGACTTCATCTAGAGTAAGTTACCAACAACAACAACTTTAATGTCTTCAATTGTGTTTTAAATGCATTTTCTATTTAGCTTAGATATAAATCCAACTAAAAGAGATACAGTATGGACGATTCTTCTAGGCATGTTCTTCCTCTGGAACGGCATGATTACCTTCGGTCAAGGTTGTGTGCAGAAATGCCTGGCGCTCCCCAACCAGCGCAAAATACGCGGCGCCTACATAGCATTCGGCATCGGCATCGTAGCATTCTTCGGCTTCAGCATGTACATTGGCCTCATGATGTACTCCAAGTACAAAGGATGCGATCCATTCACGAGTAGGCAGATCAATATTCACGATCAGATCCTGCCGCTGTACATTCTCGACGTGACGCGTGGCATTCCCGGTTTGCCCGGAGTGTTTATCGCTGGGGTTTTCAGCGCTTCCTTGAGCACACTCTCAGCTGCCATGAACGCCCTGTCCTGCACACTCTACGAGGACTTTATCCTCGCGCATTTGCCAAAGGACGTCACACAACGTCAGACTAGCTTAATCCTCAAGGCGATTGTAATCGTCGTCGGGGTTATTTGCACTGCCTTAGTGTTTGTGGTGCAGAACTTCAAGTCTATTCTGGAGATTGGTTTGACCTTCGGTAGCTTCACTCAGGGTCCTGCGATTGGACTCTTTGTCCTCGGCATGTTCGTGCCGAAAGCCAACACAAAAGGAGCGCTGGCTGGGACGATCGGTGCAATGGTCATTATGGGTTGGATCATCTTCACAGCGTTGTACTACAAGATGACTGGATTTATTGTAAATCTTCCCAAGGAGGTCTCAATTTTGGAGTGTGGTTTATCGCCAAATGCAACGTTCCGAGAGTAAGTTAATATTTACTTGTAAAGGAAATTCATGTGTTAAAGTAAATATGGAAAACATTTCAGTCCGCCATTGATGCCATCATGGACACCTCCAGCGGTGTACAGAATCAGCCATTACTACTACGGCATGATGGGCGGCTTCCTGGTGCTAATCATCGGCATCCCTGTGAGTTTATTAACGCGCACCGGAAAAGAGAAACCCGTCGCGAAGGAGCTCATCAGTCCGGCGATGCATTGGGCGTTAGATGACAGCAAGGATAAAGTACTCCCTGAGTATTACACCGTCGAGAGGGCGGGACAGATGGTTGTTGATCAAAAATGATTATTAGAGTATTTATCGTATTTTGTGTAAATATTTCTGTGTTCTGTGTTAATGCTATTTAAGTGACGTGATGTGACGTAGAGTGGAGTCATGTTTCTAAATAAATGAAGTGGCAAATCGCTAAATAAATAGCAGTTACGTGGATGATGCTTTAAATACCCACCATAATACAAAAATACTGCCAGGTCTGGCAGGGAGATGTAATTATTTACGATGCGCACGTGCAGTGTGTTAATGTCGAGCAAACAAACTGATAATGTTTTATTGTTAAGAATCAAGGGCGAAAGACTCCAAACTTACAAATTATGGCCATTTTTATTTGCTTCTGTCTTGCATGATATTGATTTGTTATTTCTGTTGTATGTCAATTGTTTTATTTTAACTTATGTCCTCAATCGATGATAGTCTGAATGAGCTGTTCAATTGTACAGATGGAGATAAGTGTACTTTTTTCATTTCTTTTTTTTTATTGTTTACTATTTATAATTTATACTTGCGCAAACAGAGCCGACGATTATTTACTATCGCGCCACTATGCAATTATGTATTGTAGATATCCTGCTGAATCCAGAACGTCAACACGTTGGTCAACGAAACATTTAGCCTATTCAGAATGGAGTTCATTCGTCTGGTGTATTGTTCAGTCTAGAATTTTTTAGTGAGAAACAAAATGGAGGCAAATTCAAGCTGGGACCGACCAGGAATGGTGGCTGCACATCCGAAGGTCAACTTCACATGGTATGATTACTCATTGTTCTCCTCGATGTTGCTCTGCAGCGTGCTCATTGGCATCTACTTCGGATGCATTAAGAAGCAGTCCACTGCCAATGAGTATCTCCTCGGCGGCAGGACGATGAAATCAGTTCCAATTGCAATGTCCCTGGTAGCCAGGTAGGTGTCTTTTACTTCCGGTTGCAGATCTGCATTATTGAATCTCTGGCAGTCAGATTTCAGGCGTGGCATTGCTCTCAATCCCTTCGGACGTCTACCAGTTTGGAATCAACTACTGGATTAGTTGCCTCTCAGTGGCCATTACGTCCCTGATCAACGCGTATGTCTACCTGCCGGTGTTTCATAACCTGGAGATCACCAGCCTGTATGAATACCTGAAGATGCGCTTCAATGCAAAGATTCAGGTGCTCGCTTCGTTCCTCTTTGGGCTTGGAGTACTGCTACACCTGCCGCTGGTGATTTATGTCCCAGCCCTGTCCCTGGCACAAGTGACCGATATCAATATACATGTGATCACGCCGGTGATCTGCGCCATTTGCATTTTCTACACGACAATTGGTGGACTGAAGGCGGTAGTATGGACGGATATGTTGCAGTTCAGTCTGACGATAGGCGCGCTGATCGCGGTCTTTTACCTGGGCTTGGTGACTGCTGGAGGGTTTACGGAGGTTTTTCAGAAAGCAGCGGATGGAGACCGGTTAACTATTGAGTATGTAAATGCACTAGTCATATTTTTCGTTGCTTGAGTTTACTTTGGTTCTCCTAGCTTCGACATCGATCCAACGCTCAAGGACTCCTTTTGGGTTGTCGTAATCGGATGGTCGTTAAATAACTTGGCGCACATGTCTACGTCCCAGCACTACGTGCAGAAGTTCATGGCAGTTCCCACATTACGCGATGCCCAGATAGCGCTAGCATTGTACATCTTCGGTGTTGTTTTAGTCAAGACAACCTGCGTTATCACCGGATTAATCATGTATTCAATGTATGCCGGATGTGATCCGATTGCTTCCGGCCAAATTCAGAAAGCCGATGAGATTTTGCCATTTTATGTAATGGATGTTTCTGCTGGAATTCCCGGACTTCCCGGATTGTTTATAGCTGGAATATTCTGTGCTTCTTTAAGGTATCATTTGATTTCTTGATTTCCTCAGTTTCTGATTCATTTACCATTTCCATTTTAGTACACTCTCCGCGTCAATGAATTGCTTCGCTGGTACAATCTACGAGGACTTTATATCAAAATATATGCCAAAAACGGTGACACAACAAACCGTGAGTAACATCTTAAAGTTCCTGGTTGTTGTTGTAGGCGTCGTATCCATGCTCCTGGTTTACGTTGTCGAACACTTGGGAAATTTGCTTCCGCTAGTGATCAGCTTCACTGGGGTAACTTCAGGTCCACTGTTGGGTCTCTTCACTTTGGGGGTCTTGTTCCCTAAGGCCAACTCCAAGGTATGAAGTCAAGTAGACAAGACATCAGTTTCTGAAGAATAGAAACTGAAAACGGCGGTTTATACGATTTCAGGGAGCGATGATTGGCACGTGTACAGGACTAGTAGCCATCTTTGCGTTGTTCATCACCGTGCAGTATTACAAAGTGATGAAGCTGATCACACACACGCCCAAACAGGCATCAACTGAGAATTGCGGATTTGATGTTCCTCCCAGAAATTTCACGTAATCCTCACCTATGAAGTAACTTCTTGGTCTATGTTCTATGTTTCTATATGTTTAGGACACCAAATGAGCACGCACCTGAAGTGAATTTCATCTTCCGAATCTCGTACTATTACTACACTGCAATTGGCACCGTGATTGTGCTCGTCGTGGGCAACGTGGCGAGTTGGTTGACCCAGGACGATGCGCCGCCAGTGCATCGCGACCTCCTCTCGCCGATTATAAGACGCTGGCAGCGCGACGAAAAAATCGACTACTACTCGGTGGATCGCGCAATGGACATGACAACATTCGAGCATCAGCCGCAGCCGACCGCCATTCAAGGCACAAACAACGAGCGTAATACTTAAAACCTAAGATAACTGACAAACTGACATTGTTTACACATTTAATTGTTGATGTTGACAATAAAGGCTCAAGTTGAAATAACTTCTTGTCTCGTGTTTGCTTTGCTGTGTCTTTTTGTGGAAATTCCCCTATTTTTCTACAGCCACAGACGTGCGCTCTGAAGGACTTGATTAAATATTTCAAACTAACATTGTAATTTACGACAGCGTATAGCATATCAGCGATTATTGTTTACAGTGGTTCCGTCTTGAGTGTACAAGTCTAAAACACATTTGTTCGTCTGGCTCCACTAAAAATTTTCCATACCGATATAACAATTGCGCGTCTCTGATCACTGTTATTCCATTCACGTCTAGCATTCACAAAGCCGCTTGGCCGATTTAATTCATCATTCTTTACTAAACTTGCACAATGAATGAATTACCACAAAATTTGTACACCACCCCGGGTAATCGCGGCGTATCCAGTTTTCCTGGCCATTTAGGCCCAATAAAAATCGCTTTCACTTGGTGGGATTACACCCTATTCACTTCGATGTTGATCTTCAGTGTGCTCATCGGTATTTGGTTCGGTTTCATTAAAAAGCAAAACACTGCGAATGATTATCTCCTCGGGGGACGAACAATGAAGCCGTTACCGATTGCTATGTCACTGGTAGCCAGGTAAGTCAGGAAATCAAAAATCATTTCCGAATTTCAGCAAGTTTTTGAGTTTAAAACATTTTCAGTAAAATTTCTGGCGTCGCTTTACTTGCGATACCATCCGATGTGTACTCCTACGGGATAAATTACTCCATCAGTTGCTTATCGGTCTTGTTGACGTCACTGATTAACGCGTACGTTTACCTGCCGGTCTTTCATCAGCTTCAGTTGACGAGCACATATGAATATTTAAAGATGCGCTTCAATCGAAAGATCCGCATGTTGGCATCGTTTCTCTTCGGATTAAATGTCTTGCTCCACCTTCCGTTAGTTATCTATGTCCCCGCCCTAGCACTGGAGCAAGGTAACTGTAATTGAGCACTTAAGTTATAGAAAATGCTAATGTCGTCATTCTTTTAGTAACTGATGTTAATATACATTTGATAACTCCGATTATTTGCTCCGTGTGCATTTTCTACACGACAATCGGTGGTTTGAAGGCTGTAGTGTGGACGGACATGCTCCAATTTAGCGTTTCCATCGGCGCCATTATTGCTGTCCTCTACATGGGGTTGGTTTCCGCTGGTGGTGTTGGTAATGTCATCCAGAAGGCTTCGGAAGGGCAACGTTTACACATCGAGTTAGTCACAATCTTGAAGCAATACAAAACTTCTAGCTTTGATTGATTTGGACATTTGATTTGTAGCTTCAACCCGGATCCAACCCTGAGGGATTCATTCTGGGTGATTGTCCTCGGATGGTCTCTGAACTCCCTGTCAATGCTGGGCACATCTCAGAGCTGTGTGCAGAAATTCATGGCATTGCCAACTCTGAAAGACGCCAAAAAGTTAGACAAACTACAAATTATCTCCATTTTTTGGGTAGTTTCTAATTTGTATGTGCGTTTCAGGGCATTGGCATATTATGTCCTTGGAGCTGTGACGGTAAAAGTAACCTGCATTCTAACTGGACTCATCATGTACGCGAATTATGTCGGCTGCGATCCATTAACATCAAATCAGATCGCAAAAGCTGATAAAATACTCCCACTCTTCGTAATGGATGTTTCTGGTTCGGTTCCTGGTTTACCTGGATTGTTCATCGCTGGTGTTTTCTGCGCATCGCTCAGGTTCCTTCCAACTTCCTTGATAACAACACGTAAATTACAATCAATTTTATTTTATTTATTTAGTACTCTCTCAGCGTCAATGAACTGCCTCGCTGGAACAATCTACGAAGACTTTATCTCGCACTACATGCCACATACAGTGTCCCAAAACACGATTGGTAACATCCTCAAATGCTTGGTGGTTGTCATCGGCATCGTATCAGTGCTAATGGTGCGCGTGGTAGAACACCTCGGTAACATACTACCGATGATCATCAGCTTCACAGGGGTTGCATCCGGACCTATGTTGGGGATTTTTACTCTTGGTATTTTATTCCCCAAAGCTAACTCAAAGGTAACTTTGTGATGACGTCCTTGCTGGTTTGATGATTATTTAATAATATTTTAAGGGCGCCTTGGTTGGAGCTTTAACAGCTCTCGGAAGCATTTCCATTTTGTTCATCACCGTGCAATATTACAAAGCACGCAAGTTGATTGTCTATGAGACGAAACCAGTCTCCACCGACAGCTGCGACTTTGATTTTACACCAAGAAATTCAACGTATGTTATTAAACTGAAAATCCTCAGGAAACATCTAGGAAATTTGTTTACAATTTTAGAATACTGCATGAATCAGAAAGTGAAGTGAGTGCAATATTTAAAGTCTCATTTTACTATTACACCCTGATTGGAGCAAGCATTACCCTGCTAGTTGGAAATGTAGTGAGCTTATGCACCCAGGACGATTCGCCTCCGGTGCATCCCGATCTCCTCTCGCCGATTATCAAGCCTTTCCTACCAGTAGACAAAGTTGACTATCACACAGTCGATCATGGAATCAGTATGGTCACATATGGCAAAAACGAACTAAATGTGAACGCCAACAGAATAACAGACTCGAAGTAATAATTCTTTAGTAATATTTTACAAAATAGTTTAAAGAGAATAAAATGTGTGTTTCATTTACGATAAGTGAGCAAATTAAATTTAATAAATAGCAAACATTTAAATTTCCGTCGATCGTCTGGAAAGCGGCTATTTACTGTTTTGATTTGCGGCACGAAATAGACGTGGAGCAAAAACTGCTTGAAGTGAATGCACAGACTTCCAACGATGACGATCAACGTTGATACAATTCAATGGCAATGCAGTAACGAACGATCGTCATGGGTTCAGAGTATTGTTAATTCGCTGCATGCAGCACGCAGTTTGAGGCTCACTACAAATACGCACTATGCATCATAGTTGGCGAGGTTCGCTCATTTGTTCGTCGCGTCGGTACACCTGGCACGCATCGCACTACAATCTGATCCGTCGCAATCTTATTAGAATGTAATATTATAAATTATTTTTGAAATCAAAACTCGATCGGCTGAAAAATAGTATGTGTCACGAGTAGAGAAATGCATTTTCACTGCCTTTTGTAAATTGGTGGACTCGCCTTCGGCTCGTCCTCTATATTTTTCGCAAGCGTAGTCCTTTTATAACTTTGTTTTGCAGATTCTGATAGCTTAAGAGTGTTCCTTACTGCGTACATCATTATAACCCTCTCAAGGACCTGGAAGTACCATAAACTTGATTCCAAATTGTGGCAATTTTTTGGAATTTCAAAAACACGCCATGGAAAATCCATCATATTTTCTTAACACGCAGTCTTACTTGAAGTTCCCTTACACATTCGCATAGCCAAAGAGTTGCTCTTTGTTGTCCTGCTATTTCCTGATATTTATTGTCCTGCTATTTCCTGATATTTCCCTGAACGGCCTGGAAGTGCCTTAAAATGGACTTCAAAGTTTGGAAAATTTTCGTTTTTTCAAAACACGCCTAGGGAAATCCTTCATATTTCCCGAACGGTTCGTTCTTTTTTAAGTTTCTGTGCATATTCGGATAGCCAAAGAGTTGCTCTTCATTCTGCCGCCTCCTCTGCCTTAATCCTCTCAAGTGTCTGGAAATGACCTAAAATGGACCTCAAAGTTAGGCAATTTTCTATTTTTGTCAAAACACGAGACGGAAAATCCTTCATATTTCCCGAACGGTTCGTCCTATTTCAAGTATTCTTGCATATTCGGATTACCGAAGAGTTGCTCATTATTCCTACGTCAGTTTCAATCCTCTCAAGGGCCTGGAACTGCCCTAAAATGGACCTCAAAATTTGGCAATTCTCGACATTTTTCAAAACACGCCATGGTAAATCCTTCATATTTCCCGAACGGTTCGTTCTTTTTTAAGTATTCTTGCATATTCGGATAGCCGAAGAGTTGCTCTTTATTCCTACGTCAATTCTAATCCTCTCAAGGGCTTGTAAGTGCCCTAAAATGGACCTCAAAGTTTGCCAATTTTTGACATTTTACAAAACACGTCATGGAAAATCCTTCATATTTCCCGAACGCTTCG
>JAODGB020022147.1:0-42296 GCA_027574905.2 Earota dentata | reverse complement strand
TTAGTTCAAACAAATTACGCTTCAAATTCAACTTCAGACACACACATGACAAATCAACTTTGTAAACAAGTCAGTAACCATGGAAATGGGTACTCGTAACATCATCGAGAATTGCCACATTTTGAGGATAAATATTTGTGGCATCATGTCATCAAAACCGTGTAGAACTAAGTAAAATTTAACATTTTCTTTTAAAAGGCAATATAAGCAATATTTGCATGTTTATAGTGCCTTATATAAACAAAAATATTATTAAAATGATAATTTCTGAAACATTTTTTAATTTTAGACGGAAAAAAGTTGTAGTCCGGTCCTGGTATGAACAAGGCATTTCCCCTTACACCTCTTTACTCAGTGAATGTACTATATCATGGACTACGTACACAAATTAATACATAAATCCTTTATATTAACTTCACTGTCGGTCGTGCTTGTGGACAATTCTTTGACGCCACATCACGCAAAAACTATAATAGTCCTACAGTTCAAGTTTTGCAATATGATTGGAATCACCCCTGGGTAGGTTTACGATCTTTAAAAATGAAGGATATCGGCAACCTTGAGGAATTACCAAGGATTATCTTTTATTTATTTTGAAAGTTTTGTCCTAACGATAATTGTCTTCATTGTCTGACGACACGATTCCTTGTATTTGTATTAAATTGAAGTTGACCAATGACCCGGTATATAAAGGATTTTTAATAAAAACCTAGTTTATAATGTTGATTTGGATCCATTTTTAAATATTGCCTTTCCTCAAGATACCTTAAACGCTTCTGGTTGCAAATCACAGTTATTCCCAGCCACTCGAAACAAACATGATATTTAAGAAGACATTCAAGTTTCTATTCCTATTGATGGCAAGGAATTTTGCGCGCGCCGCAAACCAGCATTCTTCGCTTGTCTAGCTCGTGCGCTCTAAAAAGGCGGCACGGGTTCAAATTACGCCGCATGCCTGCGCCCGCGCCGCCGCCATTTACCTGCGCGTGTTATTTGATTTCTTGGCCGAAAAATGCGAAATGCGGACGTTCAATAGAAATGGAAGAAAGAGTGCGGGCAAGGGTCGCAAATTTTCGCAAAACGCTGAAAGAGGGCCGAAAGGATTTGCACGGCGACAAAGGCGTTTGTTTGGCGGGTGCGGGCGCGGGCGCGGGCGCGGGCAGGAAAGATCACAAGAGCGGAGAGTGAAAAGTGGAACGCGCACCATCCACGCCCACGCGCGCCTTTGCGCTCGAACCCGCTCGAAACGTGCGCGCCGGCGTTCAATTTCGCCATTGTTGCTGATGGCTATTATTTGCGCGCGCCGGAGCGGCGAAAATGCTGCGGCGCGGACGGCGGGCGGGATTCGCGCGTGCAAAGTCGCGCGCACGCCGAATGGGCAGCAGCCAACAGGGATGAAACGCATTGGCACTGCGCACAATGCGAAGGAGTGCGCGCGCGCAAAATCCTTTCGGCCGCGCCGCGCCGCGCTACAATAATGCGCGCCACTCCCGGCATATTGTGATCGCTTCGGAACTCTTGCAGAAACAAGTGTAATAGGAGCAGGCAGCACTTGCTCTTTTGCTATTCAAGCAACAACTTGCAATTAGAGCAAGTGATTTCAATTGCGACGGAAATTTAAGACTTTACGGTGGACGGAAATCGGCGTCGAGTACACAAACAAACAAACAAACAAACAAATAAACAAACAAACTTTTGTCTTCCGTCAAAGGATTCAATCCAATTGAGGTAATCTCAGTTGAGGTAAATCTCAACGCAGCGGCGCGGCGCAGAAAAGAGTCAGAGAAGTTTAGAAAACTTCTTAAATTACTCTATTAAGAGCGCGCTTTTATTAAAGCTTCAGACCTTTCATGCCCTTGACAGAAAGACAATAGAGACATCTTAGATGTTTGAATTGGTTCGTAATTAAATTAGAGAAGCGGCGAGAAGAACCTACAACGTGTAAAAGAGTAAAAGTGTTTTCAATTTCATTGCTGTTTTAGTTTTCGTTCCTATTTTTTCTTTTCGTTTTCGACGGTTTGGATTTGGTCCCAAACTCGGAAGAAAACAAACTCCGATTCGTGGGAATAGCCGTTAGAATCAATCTTAGAATCAGTCTTACAAAATCTCGCACAAAGATTTCGTTCGCTCCGCTCGTAACGGTCGCGCGGCGCGTTCCCCTACCACGGCGCCGCCAGCTCGGTTCCTCTTCCTTGAAGAGGACGCCCGCGCCGCGCCGCTGCGCGCGGGAGTGCGACGGCGAGCGCGCGCGCCTTACCAACCACGTTCAGGGGGTGGTTTCATGCGCGCGCGGCCGGGCGCTGCGTGCGAGCGAGAGCGGTGCGCGCGCGCCGCGCGCGTGTTGCGCGCGAGCTTCGCGCATGCCGCGCTCGCGCCGCTCGGGCTTTGCGCGCGGCGGCTATCAGGTAGCCCGGCGCAGGCGTATATAACCCACACCTGACGATACGGTGGGCACACTCCGACGGCGAGCACCACCGAGCACGCATCGTGTGCGCCGTACAGCCGCAGCCACGTGACTCGACTTAAGTCGCCAGCGCCGACGCTTTCCCGAACGCTTTCCGCCGAGTTGCAGCGCGATGTGCCTGCCAAACGCCAACAACAACAACAACAACGCCGGCAAGAAGCCGGCCGCGATGGTCGGCAAGCTCAAGCCGGCCACGCCATGGGCTCGCATCAAGCAGGTAAGCATCGCCACAACGCCGTCAATCTGCACGCTGAAATCATGCACGCAAGCCATTCATTCATTGTACACGTCAACTCAGGGTCATATTCAGTCATATCGAGAAATGCATTACAAGCTCATATTCTGCATGCGCACGCCGCGTTATCAACTCTGCTCAGCGTCTAACCAAGTCAATCTTTGCTCCTCATAGCAGTTGAAACCACGACTGTCACGCAAGATCGTGCCGTCCTCGAAGATCAACCTGAACAACTTCTGGGAGGACTTCGCGCAGAGCTCCTCGCCGGTGGAGTTCGCCGACCACAGCAGCGAGATCCACGACAACATCATCAACGAGTTGCTGGAGCTTTAAGCTGCCCGACCTCCACTCTGATTGCGGCGCACACACGCCATCGACAATCAGCGACTGATCAATCCAGGACCAAGACTCCAAACTTCCGATGATACTCATTAGTTGTAAGTGGACCTCAACAATCAATCATAACATAATCAGCGTAGCCTTAAAACACAACACGTAAATCTATCTCTAAGCTATAGTTTAAACTAGCAACTAGCTTTAATTGCCTAGCTTCAACGTGACTTAAGTTAGATTAGGATCGTCAGAAATCATTTAGGTTAGGTATACTTAGCGTAAGCGTAGCATAAACATGAAAGCATCAAGCAATACAAGACAGCTTTAAAACATAGGGTTAGGATTTGCTCTTTGTGATATCAACATGTGATAACAATAGATAACTATATTAGAGATTTATTAAAACTAAAACTAAAAGAGTTTATTGCGCTAGGGTTAAGATCTAAGCTTTAATCTTGCTAACTTTGTTAAAACACATCGGATTTGCTCAAGCTTTAACACTAGCTTTACTACTACTCCTAATGCTACTCGTAATTAACCTTACTTTAGCATCGGCATTCGGCGGCTCTCAGGAGTGGCGAATGCCGCATGCGGCAATCACTGAGCTTTAAATAATCATAACTTCGCTAAGCTTTAATCATCATTTAGGTGTCGCGTTGCAATCGTTTGTCTTCCAATTAATGTCGCACGCGTGCGCAGCTTTAACACAACGTGCAATTCTCTTAACCTAACTTTTAAGCACAGCAAGCAATCGACACGTGCAATTGAAATTGAACATAGCTTTTAGGGCATTGCAATACATAGGTAGATACTTTAATATTGATGACTGTGATATATCGCTAGGTAGGTTTGTTAGCTTTAACGTTTGCTTTAATCGAAAGGACTCTTTGAAAGCTTTAACTAGACTGTAAGTTTCCGCTGGATGTCCGCGCTCTCGTCCGCAGGGCTGAGGCGCGGCAAAGCCGCGGGAAATAGGCCGAAATAGTGTCAATGTTTATTTGTAAATAAGCACGAGAAAAATTAATCACGCATAGCTTTAGGCGTTAGCTTTAATTGGACTTTAGGTATTTAGGACGCACCCTCACACGTAGGCTTTACCTCGCACCGTCTTGTATATACACGCACCTTGCACTTGATATGAGTATAGCAAAACATTTAAAAAAACACACAAAAAAAACACATACGATATTCGCTCGTTGCAAATGAATGTGATCGGTGGAATCGAGACTTAATGTAAGTTTAATTAGATAATTCGCTTCGATCTAGGTACATAAGTACATATGTAGTTCGTTCTATCGGAACCAATGATGCTTCTTTATTGATTAAATTTATCATAGCAACAAGCTTTAATTAAATGTACGCTATTAGTTAGTTTGATGCGGACGATGATGATGATGATACCTGTGATACCAACAGCTTTGTTAATGATTTCTGAATTAGATTTTAAGCACCTCTTTAGTGGTTAAGTGGATTTGTCATTCGCTGCCATTTTGACTGTAATTCCTAGCTCTCTTAAGTTTTAAAACAATCTGTTAAGCAACTAAGTGATGTTCTAATGTTAAGTTTAATAATAATTGAAACTTGTTAGTTGTAAGAAGAATGTTTTGTTCTTTGGTTATTTGTAAGTTGTGAACGCCATGTTCCATCACTCATGTAATTCTAGTTGATAGTGGTTTTTATAAAATAAAATTGAATTTAAAATGAAATTATTTTGTGTTGTTGGTCGTTTTTATCAATTTCAGGAAAACAACTTGCCTTCTCTACGTCCCTAAAACCTTGTTATAGTTGCTGTTGCAGGGTATCGAATGTAGTAGGCAGCGTTGAAATCACACAAGGTCGGTCATTGAACTGGCGCAAGGTCGTTTCATTTCAATTGAAATGTAAAGCAAATTTTAATTGAAATTGAACTTACTGGCATGATGTATCCATTTATTACTTAGGAGGCATTTGATTGTTTTCAGAAACAACAAGAAGGAAACGTGGAAATGTGGCATTGCAATCAAAGTTGGGTCAAACAATGATTGTAATTAAGAAGAAATAGTTGTCATTGCAATTTTTTCTTTGTTTGGCAATTTCTTCTATAAGGTAACGCTCAGTAAAACCTGCTCAAACGAGCGAAAGTGTCTAAAAATAGACCGTAAAGTTTTGCAATCTTTTGATATTTTAAAAACAAACGATAGAAAAGGCATCTCCGAAAATTCTGATAAGTAACTAAAAAGGTACTCTTTAAGGTATATCATAGTAAAGCCCGCTTAACGGAGGTTAAGTACTAGAAATGGATCCTAAAATTCAGTAATTTTTAGATATTTTACGTACACGCGAATGAGGGAGACTTACTCATTTTTAAATCAACGAAAACTACTTCAAATCGATAGTAATATTTTAATGTGAATTTTGAGTGAAGACGACACATCTTTAAAAAAATGTATTCTTCGAGTTATTCATGGTTAAAGTTTTGAAAATCGAGCCGCATCAGTGACTCATCCTTATACCTGCAATGTAATTTAAAGCGATGAGTCATCAGTGCTCAGAACTTTAACATTTTTTTACAGATTCAAAACGACCGTAAAATTTCTTTGAAAAAATATTTCTAATATAAGTAAACTATCTTCTTTTTAAAATGTGGCCTTTTGGTAATCATGTCACATATTGCAACTTCGGATTTTAACACTTTGTAATCCAGTCAGATGGCCCATTACCTCAGTTGGTTAGAGCGTCGTGCTAATAACGCGAAGGTCGCGGATTCGATCCCCTCATGGGCCAAGCTTAGTTTTATTTAATTTTGCAAGGAAATCAAGAGCGTGGAATGCATTTTAAAGTTTCCTGGGTGTTAGAAGTTCAATTTAACAATGCTAATAAAGTTGCCACGTCACCAAAACACTTATTTTATTTGCGCTATTTTCATTGTTGTGTCTTCCTTCTCATTAGGAACAACAACCAAACGTTGGTCATCTATAATAATTCTTACAAGATTGTTCTGTGTTTGTAATACTATCGCTCAAAAATTTGGTGTCAAGAGTTCGTCCTCGCGGTTCTTTATAATTTTTCAAATATATTTAAATGTCGGGAAATCTTCTTTTTAAAATGTGGCGTTTTTCAAATCTTGGCACATATTGAAAATTCGGATTTTAACACTTTGTAAGCCGGTCAGTTGGCCCATTAGCTCAGTTGGTTAGAGCGTCGTGCTAATAACGCGAAGGTCGCGGGTTCGATCCCCTCTTGGGCCAAGCTTAGTTTTATTTAATTTTGCAAGGAAATCAAGAGCGTGGAATGCATTTTAAAGTTTCCTGGGTGTTAGAAGTTGAATTCAACGATTTTGACAAAATTGCTACGTCGCCAAACACTTGTTTTATTTGCGATATTTTCATTGTTGTGTCTTCCTTCTCATTAGGAACAACAACAAAACGTTGGTCATCTATAAATATTCTTACAAGATTGTTCTGTGTTTGTAATAATATCGCCCAAAAATTTGGTCTCAAGAGTTCGTCTTCCCGGATTTTAAAAATCTTTCAAAATGTATTTAAATGTCGGGAAATCTTGTTTTTAAAATGTGGTCTTTTGGAAATCATGGCACATTCTGATTTTAACACTTTGCAGCCCTGTCAGTTGGCCCATTAGCTCAGTTGGTTAGAGCGTCGTGCTAATAACGCGAAGGTCGCGGGTTCGATCCCCTCATGGGCCAAGCTTGATTTTATTTAATTTTGCAAGGAAATCAAGAGCGTGGAATGCATTTTAAAGTTTCCTGGGTGTTAGAAGTTGACTTCAACAATTCTAATAGAGTTGCTTTGTCACCAAAACACTTATTTTATTTGCGATATTTTCATTTTTGTGTCTCCCTTTTCATTGGGAACAACAACAAAACGTTGGTCATCTATAAATATTCTTACAAGATTGTTCTGTGTTTCGTGTTTGTAATAATATAATTATTTAAAATATATTTAAAAAGTTGCAGGAAAAAGAGAGTGTATAAAAAAGTGTCCATTATTTTATTTTCGTAAAATTCACTTTTACCTCTTATTTTGATCATAATAAACGATGTGAAAAAATATCGAAAACTTTGCTTTATCTATTGTTTAATTATATGAAAGCACCTGCAATTAGCACCGATCAACGTATAGGTAATTGAATGTTTCGTAAGTGCTTTATTTGTAATTGTAAGTATTTAAGTGATTTGTGCGCTCTGGCAGTGCTTACGCCGGACGAAGCACCGGCACGAGTTCATGCTGCAGTGAAGATTAAACAACGCAGAAAACCTAATTACACGCCTTTTGATTCCAAATTCCAAATTCCAACATTCCGGCCCTCAGCCCTCGAAAGCGAAGGACTACTTTTCCACTCTTTAACTCGGACGTTCAACGATGCGTCCATGCGTCCTGTTTCATCTATTCTGCGTGTGCGCCCGCCTTGTTTCACACACAATGCGCGCGATGCCCGCATTACACGCCACGGACAACTGAAGACCTGCATCGATAAGCCACACCAGCCACACCACTCGCACGCTGGCTGCAACAATGCGCCAGCTCCATCATCCTGCCAGCGTGTAAAAAGCGTATTGCTTTCGCGCTCGCTTGCGTCTAATCTGCGCCAGCGCACCAAAAGCTAATGCGCCACGCGAAACCAAAGCAAACGCAGTTTTCTGCGCGACGCACAATATCAAACAAGGCGCAATTGGAAACAAATGCCATTGTCCACGCGCTCGCCGGCGCTCGTGTTTGCGTTGTTGCTGAGTGTCGGCTCCTGCGCTCGCCGCATTGTTCGAAACTCATCGGAGCAAATTAATTTCTCCCGTGCTCGTTTTACACGTTGATGGCATTGTTGTCCGATGTGTACGGCGCAGTGTGCGCCTCTCGCATGCGCCTTAAGTCGGGTAGAAGCTTTCAGTCGCGATTGTCTGCGACTGGAAGGCATATATTGCTTAACTCAGTCTTAAGTCTAAAAGCTTTATTGTTCGGTTACGTTTTGGCGAACCGAGCTATTGCTTTTGGTAAACCCGAAGGATAAGTTCGACGCCATTATAACTTTGTTACCGTTCCTTAAGAGAGGCACGCCAATAGAACAAATAGAGTGCGCCTCGCAAAGGAAGCGAACGAGAAGTCTACGCGTTTTGGCGTTCTTTTCACCGCTGCGGGTTTTGTTATCGTTGCGTTATCGCTGCGAACGTCGGCCCCGAGACGATGGTTTTATTTGTGTAAATAATGAGCAAATCACTTTACGGTGTGATGATCACGTTTAGATGATCCCCATAGAGATTCGAACGCCTCGGGGGCGAGAGGCACATATACGCACACTCGCACGCCACTATCGGCTCGTTTCTATTGTATCGGCTGGAGGCGCATAATGGCTTCGTTTATGTTTGTTGTTGGCCAGGTCCTCCGGCTCGAGAAGGATCGCGCGCGCGTTGGCGTCGAGCGCAATGTTTGCAAAACCAGGTTATAGAACTATCGAATGTGTGGTGGATATCTCCATCCGTTATGAGTTTAGCGTTTTAGTTACGACCTGATCGCTGATCGCCTGAGTGCATTAGAGGCATTATAAGTAGAAAGAAATGTTCGGAGATTTAATCCGAGCTGCGAGCTCCGAGCGGGCAGAAATGGCGAGCAGTACGTGCTTGGGACGAGCGGGGCCAAGGATTATGATTGAGTTACATGCGCCCGCTTTGTTGGAAAAGATTGCCAGCGCATTTATTTGCTAAACATGCGTAAACAACCATACAAACAGCAAATATGATGGCATCTTCGCTCCGAGATTTTTATCGCTAATGGAAATGCTTTTGTGCAACGGCACCAAACCGCAAGAAACATGATCATAACATTTTTAACATTATAATCATCAGCTACAGAAATAGTTGTCGCTTTTTTTTCCTGGGAATATTCGTTTACCAATCTGCAGTTTGTTGTGTCAACATATTGTTGAGATTTGTAGACTTTGATGTTAAAGGTATTAATCCAATCCCATCCAATCTGAAGGAACTTATTTGTTGGAAACTTGAGGCTTCAATCCAGCGCGGCAAACAGCAACAAATATTTGCACGCGAACAATTAGTAACAATCAAATGGCAGTAGAATGCAAGACAAACTGTCCATTTATCCCATTTATTTCTAAATGGATAACTATTTATCTATTTATCCCCCGCATTGTGCCCAGAAAACGGCCGCATCGTGGTGTGGGTTAACCATTCTCGGTCGCGCTCCTTTTTGGCACAAATCGAATAAAAAGCTCACTCCGCTCGACGTGCCCATTGTGCGCCTCACGTGTTTGGCGCGCCTCTTAAGGCATTAGGCGTACCTTCAACTTATCCATCGAGTCGCATTTCTTTTCGGGCCTCCGCTATTATGCGATCGCCGAAATGCGCATGGCAACAATGGCTATCAGTTAACGAAATCTCCAAACACCAATAACCGAGGCGCTCTCGCTGGAATTGAATTTCAAACACAAAACACGCGAGCAGCAAACATAGAAAAATATCAAAAGCGTTTCTCGGCCAGACTCGGGCGGATTGTGCGCACACGTGAGCGACGATAATGACGTGGACGCTTTTCTCGTCTACGGGGAAGAGTGGCCGGAGCAATAGGAAGGACACGATTGTTGCATGTCGGACATGGCGGGCGGACACTGGACGACATTGAGCGAGCCCCGGGCCGAGCAGCCCAGATTAGCCCCCAGCGCGCCGGGACGCCGAGGCGCTCCGCGCCGAATAATGAGCGCCGCTGTTTGCGCTCGCATAAAGCCATCATGTTGTGTAACAAGTTATTGTTGCTCATTTTCCAATGGCATTTTCGACGTGCGCGCACACACCACGGCCGTTTTGTTTAGCGCATCCTTGCCGTGGCGTGATTGTTCAATTTTGTTGGCCAGCAATCGCCGACGTCTCGCTGTTTCATTCAGTGCTCGATGCTCGCCGTTTTGTTCGCTTCGAGGGAAAAACGTGTTGTGATTTCAGCGACGTGCAGTTGGCAACGGCGAAGGGAAATCGCTTGCTGCGCGCAATCAATGCAGACCACACGGACTCGGGGGGAATTGGCGCAATGAAAATGTTGTTCTTGACTTGTCCGACTATTGTGATTGACCTGTCCGACAGATGTACGGCTAATGTTTGTATTAAGGTGCGCCTGCACTGACAGGAAGACAATGTTGCAAGTTGCAAAGAGTGATAAATAAATATGCCTCTGTATGACCAGAGACCACCTTGGCACGAAAGCGATTTCCAGTGACAATGCTAATGTTTGTTTGTTTGTTTGCCTGTTTGTTTGCAAACTGCTTGTAGAGTACTTCGTTGTTTCGGGCGGTGGGACAAATCAGACGCACGATTTGCTTTAAAACAACCGCAAAATGTGCCTTGCGTGAGTCAATATTGGCGGCGTGCATGTTTTACATTAAAACAAGCTGGATAAATAATTACGCTCGGCTTGTGGGTTGGAAGTGCATCGAGTGCTTGCTGAGCTGCAGCGCTGCTGTTCCGCCTGAAGATATTTCGCCGCAAAACGCCTCAAATTTGCATGCTTCAATCGCGCAACTGTTTTCCAAAGTCCAAGGATTGTCTTATACAGCGTAATTGGGCCATTGTGTGTCGAAATACTGCTTGCCGGCTTTGTGCGCGCTGCCGATGTCTTTTGCAGTGCACGTGCTGTTTGGAGATTTAGCATCGCTGCATGTCGGATGCGTAATGTTTGCCCCATCTGTAAAATTGCACCCTAATTGTGTTTTGACTGTGGAGCGTTCACATTTAAAAGCACTTCATGGCAGGCCCTCGACGTTGCAAAGAGTTGGCGGTTATGGAAATCGCACGCACGAAAATCGGCATGAAAATCGATTCGCTCTTCGTTCGCATCGGCAAATTGCGGCCGAAACGGCCCTCAGCCGACACCTAGCTATTACGGGAGTGAAAAGCGCCCGCCGCCGCCTCTGAGAAGCTAATCAAAGGCGCGCGGGGCGAGCGAGCGCTGCCTTAAGTCAACTGCGCTGCCGAGCGCAACGCATTCATGCCCGATGATTTAGCGAAGCCGTGGCGGCGCAAGCACGGGCGGTTCAATGGGGCGTTACGCGCATTATGCAGCTCGTAGAGGGTGCAGCGGCTTCAGCGTTTAAAGACATTTAAAGGGACAAAGCGCGCCTTTGATTGGGACTTGAGCCGGAGGTGGCGATTCGCTCCGGATGAGCTGGTTTTCCGTCGCCGTTATCAATGCGTGTGTGCGGATGAAAACGAATGCGACGCCGGAGTCAATTGAAAGGAGGAGCGCGCCGAGCAAAAGGAGCGGAAAGCTGAAAAGACACACACTGGACCGGGCTGAGGTGACTTTAAGTCGGCTGCTTTATGTCCGGACACGTGTTCCGCCTTCATTACAGCCTTCTCCTCACTCGGCCACTCAGCATTTCCAATCCGAGATTTAAATAAATTACCTACCGTGGCGTTTGCGGCGCGCACGAGGTCGCAGATCCTGAAGTCCTGAAACAATCGATCAGCATCGATCTGGCATCCAGCGCAGCCAGTGCCAGATCACACGCGATACATCATGTTTGTCATTCATCCCCTGTGCCAACAAATCCCGGCGTCGGCATGTAGAATAGGCATTTATTTGTAAATCCGATAGAAATCGGTGTGTCCGTCACGGTGTGTGGCAATAAAGCGATTATTCCTCTCTATTCAGACCGCACAAAAATCATGTACGACCTATTCAAAAACGCTGTAGACTTCGGGTTGGTCCCCGGGTCTGGCGCTGCCTTTGCCGAAGCCGGCCACAAAGGTAGAACTTAATGCAATTGCAATCTTGCGCGTCGAATCGCGGATTTTTTCCGTGTCCTTTTGAAGCGCCTGAATCGCGGCTTTGTCAACGACGCCGTTTTTCACGTTTTTGGGGAACGCTGCTAAATGGCAGCGCCGCTCAGGGGGCAGATGCACGCCCGGTGAACTGGTGGAAAAATTCATTTGAATGAGCGTTGCGAGTCGATTGTGCTCGCGCATTCTGCGCGATTGTGCGCCGCGCGCGTCGCCCGATTGACGAATTTTCCACGCTCATTCGATGGCAACTTTCCGGTGGTTTCGCCACGCATCCTTCGCGGCGTAACGGTCGCATCCAACGCGCGGAAAATTCCGATTTTGCACACGCACTACACGAATTCACAACGAGAGAGTGTATAACGCAGCGCGAAATTACAAGCGCAGACACAAATTCGAAGATACTTTTACTTCGCAGTTAATAACTTGAAAGGTAGACTTTTGTCCACCCAACTGGCAACCAATTTGTATTTGATTAGTTATCTCACCAGAAAGGGTTGCCTCGTGGTGTTGTTGATGTTGGGGCGGATAAAAGGCGACGATTAACACCTTAACGCCGCAATCACCGAAAACAAATCTTGATGCCTCTGATAGCAGATGTCGCTTGCGATAAATTACCGGCACAAAACTAAACGCCACTTTTTTCACTTATCTCTAACCATTTACGGGCAGATAGCGTTTGTGCCATTAAGATGCGACACGCGATTTCCTCCACGGCGGCCCATCGGCAAGCATCGTTCTCTGCGCCGATGTCATCCAGATAACGGATAAAAATCTGCGCGCCGCACAAAAGCAACATCTCCATCTCCGAAACTTAATCTCCGCCATTGAGCATCCGCTTTATCGGCCATCTTATCTTCTCCTCGACGTTCCTTATCGCCGTGTTCAGATCTCGTCCAGTGGGATGCTTCATTATGAAGCATCGAGCGTCGCCAAGACAAACATCTGCCTTTTCGCAGTGTCCTCTCTTCAATTCTCCGCATGCCTCCATTCTTCATGCGCCTTCAGTGATTGCGGGCTGAACAGTTTCAGCATTCACTCCTTCCTCCCGCCGCTCAGTTTTTAACAGTTTGCCGAATAAAACACTTGGCCAAAGAAGCAGAAAGCATGCACAATGAGGAGGAATGAGCCGTCCCACAAAGCCTCCGAAGAGATCTAATCTAATCTGAAATCTCGATCGAGATCCCGATCTCAGATGGGCGAAAATCGACAATCTACATCTTTGATCTACGATCCTCCCACATTGTGGAAAGCGAAGAGGCTTTCATCCTCGGGTGGGGGTTTCTTATGGTTACAAAAGTTGAGCGTTGTGACGACGCATTGAATCGAACGGGCCGAGCAGCTAACCAAACATTGGGCGGTCAATGGTTTACCCAGTCTTTTATTTTTTATTCGCCGCTTTTCTTCGCTCTGCGTTGCCATTCTTCAGCTTCTAATGGTCCGCCCATGCTGCGGCGATTCACGTATGCGCTCATTGGAAACGTGCTAGATTTTATTTATTGAATGCGCATTGTGTGCGCATAAAGCGAAATAAAATGTAATGAAATGCATTTATTGTACTTCGCAACAACTGCAACCGGGTAAGAAGCGTATCGGCGGGCAAGATCAACGCCACGACGACATAGCGACACATGGGATGAGTATTACCCCGCACGCAGACAAAGGAAACTGCCCTCCGGCGTTTGCAGAAATTGCTCGCTCATTATTGCGCAGTTTGCATGCGTGCGCGATTGCCTACTAACGTGAGTTGTCCCAACGACGTATTCAAAGTATAAGCGGACTACCCGCATATTAGCACCAACTAATTCGCAGGCCATTTGCAAATTGGTTTCGACAACAAACTTGCAAACGCAATCCGTGCCAAACATCTGTTCAAGAAGTTGCGATTTCGAATGGCGAGCGTATGTTAAACCGTGCATTCTTTCTTCGCTGGCCTGACGGCGCTGGGTGAATGCGCCAGGAAGCCAATGTTATTTCAGGCCTCTCATGATAATTAACAACGTTTACAAAATTTAAGCCGCATTCAGCAACACCTGAATGAAACGCTTAAAATAACAAATCATAAAATACTTAAGCCTAAAACCATCGACCAGCGACTTGAAAGCACTCCGGGCCATTGAAATAAACACAAATAAAATATAAAGAATATCAAATAAATACGTAGGGCCTCTTCGTTCGTGCCGCATGCTTTCATTGAAATCACCGCGTTTCCATTTTCCGCCTTTTCCTCTGACATCAATTGCTTTAACTTTTTAAAGCCATCTGATGTACGGATCCATTGACCTCCGACTATAACAACAGCAAAATCGCTCGGATGCATCCACGAAACAAGCGAAAAGTAAACTGTTATTTTAGGAGGGATTTGCTTTTCACTCCTTTATATTCATGCCTGCCTGCCAGGCGCGCTGGACAATTTGAAATGTGCGCTCGGGTGGCGTTTAATGTCGGATGGAAGATGAAAGCATAATTTGCTTTTTTCTAATGTCACTTGTGTCGAATTCTCGAATCCTCGAATCCTCGCATTCTCGGGGTTGTTTATTCAGTGGGCGATTAATTATCCGTCGCGCCAAGCCGCAGGCGCATCCCGAAAGTTTGGCAACTTTGGACAGGGACGGGGCACATGTGCTTCGCATCAAATCGTAAAGCAATCCGCCGCCAATGTCAGCGCGGCGAACAGCCCGAATGCCGCATGGAAAACCAAGCGCTCACATGTTCGCTCATTTGGGCATACATTAGGCGCATCAATCATGAAGTAGTAGGAATCCTGAGGCTGCGCGGGCGACCGCTTCGTGTCTTTCGTTGCATACTTAATGCCGGCAGAAATTGGACGGAATATATGAAGTGGATGCAACCCGAAGCGTGGCCCGCATTCATGCGGCCACGTGTGTTTCTCTCTGCTTTTTTTCTTTTTAAACAAACACGTGTTTGTTGCCATAACTAAGTGTAACACAATATTTTCCTCGTCGGGGCGGAAAAACGGGCCGCCGGTCCAAGAGAGACGAAGACGAATGCGACGTGGATACGCATCGCGATAAGGGTTGTTTATCCATTCGAGAAGTTTTAGGACTTAATTAATGACACTGTTCAGTAGGGCCTCGGAACAGCAACACGCCCACGGCGGCGGCGTGGAAGTGGATTTTCGTCGCATCGCTGCGTCTTACAGCCTGTCCGCGCGCCTTAACTTGGACTTGACGTCTTGAGTGCGCGCCGAAGTGGCCCTCCAGATTCCGCACTCAAGCCGCGGACGTGCTGTATGAATGCGCGCCGCAGAAGGAAGAAGGAAAACAGGCCCCATAATTGGGTGCCATCGAGGCTTTAAGCTCGTTTTTATGTTATTTAAATAAACATCAGCGCGAAAAGAACGACTCCCAAAGCCAACAGTCATTATAGGCGACGGCGCACGGATATCTAGGCGCAACGCAAACATGCGGGGGGGCGCACAAACAAATATTTGCTGATTTTCCGCTCACACACACGCTCGCATGCGCACCACAAGGCGAAGAAAGAACCTCTTTGAGGAGGCAGGCGCAGGGCTGCAATGTAATTTTCGACTAAATCCGCCCGATAAATAAAAACCGAGCCTGTGTGAAATGTGTCGAGAGTTGAGGAGTCGAGGAGTCAAAGAACCATCGGACCATTGAAGGCGCCCATGTGGTAAATATTAGTAAACATCGCGCCGCAGTGATCTAAATGGCTGGGCACTGTTCTACGAAGGATGTGAAAACGATCAGCGCGCTTGATGACGGCATCGCCGGCGCATTAGTGCCCGCCGCAGAGGTGGAGAAGAGGGTGGCGATGAGGGCTGAACCAAGGGCTGCCACAAAAAAAAGCAAGTGCAACAGGAAGGAGGCGCAGCGGAGGGCGTGCGGCGAGGTTAATTTCCCCCGATTGGGTATTAAGTGATTACAAACGATCGGCGGCGTGGCCTTAAATCAACACTTTGCGCTTTAATTAGCTACATTGCTTTCTCATTAGGGGCATTAGAGGGACTCCGGCAACTGTAGACATAACACCAGGTTTTTACAAGCATGATTTAACCGATATTAAAGTGAAGTTTACAATCGTTAAACTTCCAATTTGGCTTCTAATGGCTGCAGCTTTTATACAAACGCATCGAGCTGTTTTCAATAGAAAAATAGAAAAATCAAAACGCATAAAAATTCAAAAGAAAAATCATCAAATGATCAAAGCGCGTTGGAACTTCCACAAGATTTAGCACACTCAATGTCTCCACCTATTATGACCAAGTGGCAGTGCTATTGAAAGCATTTAATTCTGGTTGTCTGAGGTTGACTTTTCACCGATTTTCCATTCAACGTCGCTTTGCACTTTGAATTTGGACGTCTCGGATTCTTCAAGCGCGTTTTGTCAATCGCTTCCTTGCATCTCCTTGGCTGTTCAGTGCGGAACAATCCATCTCGCGCCGCGCCGGAGCGTTCGTGTGCACCGTTTCATTCTTGAGCGCTCGCTGCAGTTTTCACAAGTCGTTGGCACCTCAATGCGGGATGAAATAAGAAATTTACAAGCAACGTATGGCTCGGCCTCTGCGCATTGTGCGCGACCATTCACGCTAACCGAGAGTCAATGAGTTGTATAGTGGGCAGCGAAAATCGTTGACAATTATGGTAGTGGCTTTTAAGTCGTGTTAAGTTCTAATGAATGAGAGCGCTCGTACAGAATACAACCCCCGAGGTACGGGCCGGGCGTTGTTGCACGTGGGTAAAAGCCCAAGCGAACGCCACTCACGTGTTGCTGTCGGCATTTGCGCACCATCAATTATAGCGTTTAATAATATACAAACACCGCGATAAGAGTGCGAAAAACGGCACAAAAGTCAAGAGACGCTGCGCTGCAAACGTCGCCTATTGACTATTGAGTGCGCAGTTGGCCCCAGCCTCTAGGACCAGTGTGATGCGTGATGTTTTGTGTTGTGTTTGGTGTGTGTTATTGTAATTCGGTGTGAATCTGCAATTTCGTGCGTAGATCCTTGCGCGCGGCGATCGTGCGTGTTGACAAAACCGAGGACGGGCACAATGGCGACAAGAACGCTGCAATTTATAACCATTATGAATGTCATTTCGTGACACTCGTATGACAGCACGACGGTGCCGACCGCATTGCTTCTGCGGGGGCAAACGGGCGAATTACGCATTAAAAAGATCTAAAAAACCGTTCCACTTCGCTACGGAATGCGCGCGGCGAAGAATGGTAAAGAGCTCTTTAGGAGTGCGACGAATTCGCATCCGGGCATTTCGCAGAAAGCGCTTGCAATTTGGTCACAATTTCATCTTTGCTTGGAAATATCGTCGGTTTCTATTAGAGTTATGAAACGCGCCACGCTTGATTACACTTGAATCAGGCCCCAAGTTGCAATTGCGATATACACGTGATCAAAAAATATACTCAGTTGTCACTTATTGTCATGGGTATAGAATAAAAATACCATCTTTACATCAAGGCGCAACAATAACTGCATGTTGTCGTAGATGTCGCTTATTTGTTTGCCCAAAACGTTTTTATGAAAATAATTGCGAGCGGTGATTATGCGTGTGCACTTGAGCATCAAAGCTTCAAATATTAAGCAAACATATAGCAACATATTCCTCGCGCAAATCTTCATCCTGGATGCACAAACTTCAATATGCACGTTTGATGCACGACTGCGAGTGAAGTAAACTGTGTAAACAAATATTTCGTCCCTTATTGCGCTCGGCAAACATCTCCACTGTGCGGCAGGGCTATTGTTGGCGCGGCTCGAAATTCCCGATTTGTCGACGCTCGAATTGCGCCCGCTCCCCCACACCCCGCATCATAATGCGGCTAAGTCGCATGTTTGTACAAATTTCCATGTTTGTTGTTGGATTGCGTGCGCGCGAACGGAGCGTGTGCGGCGATGCGGGAATGCAAAATCCACACAAGACGTTTTTACTGTTTTCTTTCCATGAGGTTGCGCTCCGCTCCTATTACAACTTGGCGCGCCTGGCAATAGCGCACTGGTGCCGCGCGGGGCAGACTAAAGTGGTTGGTAGCAGAAAGCGGAGTAATAGGAGATAAAGGAATGAAGTAATTCTGTACCCCGGAAGGGACTTTACGCCCAAATGGACATCGACAGCGACGCATTTGCGATCAGCACATCAAGACGCCTCAAGACGCCTCAATGCCGATGAAATTGACGGGAGGCCAAGACCACGGAAATGTGATATCTTTTTGGACGTGGGCTCTTCTTCCGTCGCTGCCACCGACAGCCTACATGCTTATTACTTTAGCCTAATTGGGTCTCTTGTTCCAAATCTCTTCAAAATCAAAGTTTCAACACGAATATGTTTTAGTTTTCAAAGTCGTCTCGGCAAAATAAATAAATACGTAAAGTACATCAAATAGTAAGGGACTCTGGGACTCTCTCTGGAAAGAATGACAAAGAAAAATAAATAAAGATTCAACCTGAAGTAAAGATATTGAAAGGTTAGTTGAAGAGGTCTTCTGGTTTAAAAAGAAGTTTTTGAATTATACAAATATCTCGATTCTCGATGCCACTTACGATCCAAGTTTAAGAGTTTTGACGTCTAATGATTACAAGAGAGCTTTTGAATGGACTTGGGGGTCTGTGGGGTGGGACCTGTACATGTCCCCTCGCATTTGTTACAATTAAAAGGAATAATTGTTCGCATTAAGAGCCGAGCAGTTTGTAAAGTTCAAATGGTTGGTGGTTATCCACCTACATCCACCCCCAATTACGCCCTTCTTCTCAGCGACCAGACCACTTGTGGCTCTGAAGAGGGTAGCACTGATCGACTCTATTCCAATTTCGAAATTGCTTGATGCCTTGCATTCATTTCATCGCCGAACTCAATTCCTAATTGAATTTTACATTTTACATTTCTTAAATCAATCTTTTATTACATTTTTTAATAACTTGCATTCTTCCATAAAATTTGATTGAAACCCAATGAGTCATGAGACGCAACTCAAGCACGGGCAGGTAACCGAAGCACTGCCTCCGAACTCCAGCCGTAATGACGCGCAGATAAGCAAGTTTCCTTCTTGCCTTTTTGATGTGCGGTTGTTTTCTGTTTTCTTTCACCCTGGCACGCATGTCAAACGATGTTCAACTCCCCGTTCTCACGTCCGAAGGCGTCGCTCGCTTCGTTAATTCGGGGCCCTCGCAATCGAGAATCGTAAAATCGAAAAAGATTTCCGCGCCACGCCCCGTTGCACGTGTGCGTTTTTCGGATGGCTTTCGATTTTTCGCTTTTGTGTTTTTAACGAAAATAACAAAATCACTTCTTCTTATATCATCATCATCTATATATAATGATGGCCCATGGGGTCAACCTCAGCACACTGTGCGAACAAAAGCCTCGGCCGTGCTCGCGGTCGATGGTGGGCATGCGAGTGAGCGAGATGCCGCCCGGCGCAGGTATACCCCGCGCCTCGGCGAGAGGGCGCAGACCAATTTGAACACGTGTTCAAATGAGATACCCACCGACGGAATAAAAAGGAAGGGAAAAAATGCGAAAGTTAACGCTTCGTGTACGCGCACAGGTCTCCCGCGGCGCGGGCTACCTGCGCGCGCTCCATCTCACTCCGCCCTTCCTCACGACGCCCAGCATCCGCGGCGTGGTCGCTCCTCGTCCGCAGCGTTTAGTGCGTTTAGTTCCAATGGTCAATCACGTGGTTGATCACGGTTGATTATGGGTTGTTGTTGTTGGTGGCGTTTTTTGCCTCCATCCTTCACGTCGTCGTCCGAGCGAGGGTGTGTGCACGTGCAGCGCGCATTGAAATCGGCAGGTAGTCGCCGGGCCCCGCCATCCACGCACGTGTGCGCTCCTCGGCCGCGCGCCTAATGTGGACAAGTTATTAGTCGTTAGTCGGTTAGTCCTTTCGTGATTATGAGTAATGAGAATTGGTGGGCCGGGGCGAAGATGCCTTCTAGGAGCCGCGCCGCGAAGAAGACGATGAAGCGAGGACGTTTGAAAAAGAGGTGGGCCATTACAGGCGCATTGCAGCGAGGAGCGAATAAAAAACGCAAATAATTGCTGGCCGGGCAGTTATTAAAGAGCACTAAATAACTAAAAAGTTTACAACTCCACAAGCGAACATCAAACGCGATTGATGTGACGGCTACCACGCACAGATCCTTCCTTGGGTATCCAAGAACTGTTCTAAGTTTTCAGTTAGTCAATCGTTGATTCCGCAAATCCGCAAAGGGCGCACAGGTACTTCAGGTACCGTTCATTTGCAGTTTGCCATCGAACAAGTGCACCGCTAACCCTTTTCCTCATTGCCTCCATGCCACACAGTCGCACCTCCATGCAGCAGGTACCACATTTAATCAGTCCAATGGGGTTTATTTTGATCGAACCCTTCCAACACGTTGCATTGTGTCACGCACAATAAAACCTGATACCGAAGTGGTAAGAAAAAAGCAATTCCTTTGTGTCGCGCTGGAATGTTTGATAACCCCTTCGATAAGCACAATAAACTGAAAGGGTTACCTGACACGGACGCTCGGAAAGAATGCGCCGCACAAAGAGGCGAAAAGATACGGGCTAACCCCTTTAACCATAACTCCAATAAGGTGTAATTTAACCCTCAATATTACGTGCCTCGGCAATGGCACAATGGTGAAAAGTTGAACCCTTTTTTGGGGAAACGCTCCTATTATGATTACGTAATAAATATATACCGCATGGAAGAGGTGTTAAAGCGTCGATGGCAAGCGCAGCGATACGGATTTAATTGAGGGCTCGAGGAAGGGTTGCTCTTTTTTCAACGAGCTGCCGTGGGTTATATGCAAAGCGAGTGCAGTGCATTGCCCTTTAAAATCGCGACCGGGCGAACTGTAAATTGCGATAGCGCCGCGCCGCGCCGCGGCAAACATTCGACGGCAGGTGTTCCGGCCGATTCGCGAGCTCTTTAAATGCATTTTTCAGCGCATGAAATGCTGCGCTGCATGTGCATGCAGCACATACGGCGTGACGCCGAAAGCAATCTTTTACATCGCCATATACGGGCGCTCATTTCCTTTCATGTGCATCTCTTTCGTCCGGCAGCGCGGCAGCGATTTCTTCCTTCTTGCTGGCGCGGGTCATGCATCTGACATTTTCGCTTTGGGGCTTTTTGGCGACGCGCACCGACGAGTCGGCGACATGTTTGGACGTGGGCAATTCGGTAGCGCGATTTATTATGGAATCAGCAAATATCAAAGAAAAAGAAGAAAAAAAACGGTGCGTCTTGGGAACCAGTACGCTCGTTTCCTGCACAGCGCGTCCAACGGTAGCACTTAACCGCTTTTTTTTTGGTGGGCAATTTTAAGTAATTATATTAATTGCTGTCACTCTCCTGGGCCCACTTAAGATCCGCCGATGATTTTCGGTGCGCATGGCATGCCCACCGTGGACCAGTGAGTCATTGGCCCTTTAATAAAGCAGTCGAGGCTCCCAATTAACGAAAACCGGACCTTCATTTAACGTGGACCTGCGGGCAAGCAGCCAAATAAAATTACGTCGGTGAGCGTGCGTCGCGGCCCTTTAAATCCAGTTACTCCTTTGTCCGGTGCCCTCGCGCTGGGTTTTTATCTTATTTTTTTACCATCGTCTTCTTCCTTTTGATAATTTAACCTTCCAAACGGGCACTTCGTGGATGGTGGATGGTGGATGGTGGATGCTGATTCATCGCCCCCCTATTCATTGCTGCTTCGCTTTCCAGTCCCGACTGCACACAGTTATAATTTACTTTTCGAATCCGCCAACGCAACAAAACAACGCATCGAGATTACGCAACTTAGCGTCATGGATACAGATTTAGATTTGTGTTTGCGGCCCTTCGGGGGCTCTCGGACAATAAATATACTTAGGTGAATGCTGCTCGGCACAATGCGAGTGTGAGAAAAAAACCTTAGGCCCCGTTTTTGCTCCCATTTCTAGGCGCGCACACAAAAAAAACCATTCTCGTGCACAAAAATCGTGCGCGCTGAAAAGGCTGAAAAGACTTTTTTCGGTCGGGATGAAAGCAGCGGAACGTGGCCGAAGATGCAATTCGAAACCTTGTCGAAACTTGCGTAAACTCGTCCACGACAAGCAGCGACCTACACTCCTCAGTGGCACAATGTCTAAAGGAACAAGCATTGTTATCCTCAAGCACTTGTTGTGCAGTTCCTCAAGTTCCTCCTCAGAGCTCACCTTCAACCTACAAACAAGCGAAACAGCAAATAAAACGTTTACTCGTACGTTAATGTGAAATGTGTCTAAGACCGCTGCACTTAGTCGAGAGTGGAAGTGGCAGCGAACATGCGCTACAAATTAATTAATTAGGGAGCTCCGAACCGCGAAGCCCACACTGAAATGCCGCATGCCAACATTCTGCAAACATTCGGCGCCGCGGCAATGTTGGTGGATATTTAATTTACGATGGTCGCTCAGTGTGATACCGCACAATTAAATTATTCCCGAGTAGAGAAATGACAGGCGATTACGGCTTGGCGCGCGCACGAGAGGAATCGCATTGCCAGCCGCAATCGTCGTTCAATCGCGCGCTCCCGCGGCGCGGCGGCCGGCGGGCATTCAATTCCGCGGCAGGCGAAAGCGCGATGAAACCGAGCGCCAAGACGGCGGCACTCGCGAGCCAAGCTCGCGGACCTCGCGGTCCTCGCGGTCCTCGCGCGTGTCCAACACGTGCTACACTTCAATGCAGCTCACGTGCATGAATCGGCGAATTTCTACGATTCCACTCCATGCCGACGCACAACAAAAGTTGCTTCTTGCTTCGACATTCGACAATATTCTTGAGATCTTCGACAGCAATAAGTTGCCTCGCAAATATCATTCGTTCTTGCGTTCAAGCATGCAGTCCTTTCTTCTGGCTGCGGCATCTGCTGATTGAATTGATTGAACTTGTATTTTTAAAGAGCTCTTTGACGCCTTTGCCGCGCTTGTGACAAAGCGCAACGGCGAAATTGCAAACCATTCGAAGAAAAGGGGTTTTAAATTTTTAAAATTCAAAATATTTAAAAGTCTCTGCCTACAAAAGCAATCCATTTATATGCACGTCGGAGTGGTGTTTTCTCATGGCATTTTTACGTTTTTGTTGCACTTTGGCGAACTCTTTAAAACCTCCGTCGCATTGTGGCAAAACTTACTTTTCTGTATATTTTACGGTTAACCGATTTTCCTGTCTACAGCGAGCACACAATTGGAAATCTTAGCGTCTGAAAGGATGGAATTCGCATTCAAATTTTAAACCTTTCCGGTCCTTCGTCAGTCCTATGCGTAGAGACTTTTGCAGAGAAGCAACCCTTGACCAGCAAGTAGAAGAAAAATACGAGCGAGGTGAATACGGGACGAAGTAAACAAGTTACCTCTTTTTTGCAATTCCTTTCGGTTTCTTGCAATGGTGATGGGCGATTGTCAGGGGACCCGGATCGTGTTTTGAGAAGACGTGGTCGGAGAGAACAGACTTTAATCAATTGTGGCCAAGATGCAAGAAGGGCTCGATCAATTCGAAGAGAATCCGAGAGTGTCGCTATTATGTCCGATTGCGTCCCATGAAGTGCATTAGAAATCCTTTCAAATTATTGGAAGGATCCTTTATATATTTTGCATAGAAAATCGTGGGAATCATAGTCGTGGCGGGTTATATAATTCAGGTGCAGAATTGCCAACTCTTGCTGGACCTTTAGAATTCCGATGATGGAATGTGCGATTTCAGCAAAAATACGTAAAAATCCAACAGTACATGGGCACAAAGCATTCAATTTAAAATGAGGCGAGTTGCATTTGACCCTTGTAGAGTTACAAGGTACCCTTCGACAATTAGTGAAGAGTTACTTTGCGGCAGGTAGGAACGCGGCAACCGTAGGCAAATACCTTTGGATTAGGTAAGGCTGGGGTTGCTCCCGCATACGAGGTCAATTTACACGCTGATGGATTTTGCCCCTCGCGTGCAGGAGAGTAGGTGCAGAAATCCACCTTCACTTGTGATGCTCGTGATGCATGGGTTATCCGCATGCATATAATGCAAATGCATAAAAGCTCAACCCCTACGCTAACCATCTGCCTTTGTGTTTTCTCTTTCGCGTTCGCACTCGAATCTCGTGTGTGCGTATAGATTTCGTAGCCCCGAATAGTGTGGGAACTCGCGAGAATCCACAGTTCCCACGTTTCCCACGTTCACCCTCGTGTGGCTGCACCAATTCCACCTACTCGCGTCTCCCTCGCGCGCACTTGCCGCGCCATATGCGGGCGTCTCGCTCGCCGCAGCGATGCACACCTGCCCCTTTGCGGCGCACTGATAGGCTCCCTTTTTTCACGCACGCACACACACGCAGCGCTTGTGTGCGCGGCGAGCGCTCCCCCTACTACCTGCCTACGCGCGCCGGCTCCGGCCGCGACGTGAATCAACACGCACGGACAAGTCCGGGTACCCTAAGGGCGCTGACGTCACGCCGCGCCGCCGGTATAAATACAGCGCCCGGCTCCGGAAAAAATCATTCGCTCTTGCGTCCTCACCAAGCACACTAGTACCACCTAGCTCTTGTGATCTTGTGACCTGCCATCCGCCCACGCCAACATTCACCATGAGTTACTACAACGACTACATCGTCGCCTCGAACAACTCGATCAACGAGAACCAGCTCAACAGCAAGAAGGCCAAGTCCACCAAGTACCAGCTCAAGCAGCTGATCAAGCCGCTGCTGGCGCTCGTCAAGAAGGACAAGAGGAACAGCTACAAGAAGACACAGCAGCCCGAATACTTTAACGACGAGCAGCTCGAGAGCGAGGACAACTACGCCAACGAGATGCTCGAGGCGCAAATCTTCGACGAGATCGACCACTGCGACAGCTACTCCGGCGTGCCGGTCTACCAAAACGGCACCATGGACATCATGCCCGTCTTCCGCGGCCAGAACTACATTCCGGTGCACTTCGCCAAGACCGAGGCGGGCACCTTCTTCTGGACGTCGATGATGGGCGCTGACAGCGACATCGCCACCCACGGCGACCTCAACGCCATCACCAATGGCCAGCAAGCGCAACTGCAAGTGCCATGCGATCGTTGGGCCCAAGCCTAAGGTGCTCCCCACTGCCTTACAAACTGGTGCCAGCTTTAACTCATCTTCGCACCGCGAGCCAGCTCCGAGCGTGAAGACGACAACGATTGTGATCATCAACTTTAATATTAACATTGTGATTCATTTTGCTCAATGATCTTTGATGAATAACTATTAGGATTAGGGAACAGATTTTTATACGGCTTCATGTTTTCGAAGCCAACGATTGTGATATTAAGGATAGGGATTTTGTGATTCATTCGCTTTAAATGTGTCTTCCATTTTACCTTTTTTTTTTAACTATTGATAAGAAATAAAGAACTCAACCGAAACAATTTGCCTGCTATTGCTCTTGCACCTACCTGCCTTTTCTACAATTTTAGAGCTTTTATTACAGATCTTCACTGCGGAGCTCACTACACCCCAAAATAACGAAGAAAAGAGCTTTAGAATTCCTTGGCATTCAAAGCCCGAAGACGCGCACAAAAAATAAAAGCTATGCATGCTTAAGACCTGAAGAAGCATCCAGCAGGTAAAACCACAGTGAGTCAGCAGCAGCGTGGCTAAGCAGTCTATCCGATGGCTGTGATTATCGAGCTGGCCGACTTTGGCACGTACTAAAATGCTTCTTCTCGGCGCGCGGCGGTAACTACCTGTTTGGAGCGCCGCGCCGGCTCTTGACCATGCAGCAAGTATGTGCCGCGGGATGCGATGCATGAGGTGCATAAAATACATCCACACGCGAAGAACTAGCGGCTCGAGCGCGACGTCAACCTAATGGGATGGTGGAGATGGTAGAAGGCAATTCAAGAAAACAGAATCTCAACATGTTCGGACATGTTGCGACTGGAATTTTCGCTTTAAAATTTCAGCCAACAAATTATTAAAGCACAAACCCACCAACGGAAATATTTTTGCCCACCAAGTCTGGGTGTTTGAAAACTTAAAAATGTTCTGCTTTCAATTTGCACCGATTATTGTAGACGTGCTTCGCATTGAGCACGTGTTCTGGCGCCGGTTATCGCTCGCGTTCGTCTGCAACTTGTTGATGACTTCCAATGTCAAGTATTTAAAACTATGTGCATGCATTCATAAATCCATCAACATTTCAAGTGCCCGCCGGGGGTACGCTCCACATCGCTGGGAGCTGTCCTCAACGGCAATCCGGCCAAATCCGAACTGATCGTTTTTTGCCCGCAAGTCGTGCTTTGAAAGTTTAGCGGTAGCGTGGAAACGAACGACCGCAACACGCGGCACGCCGAAATAAATAATTGCCGAAATGAGTTACACGTTAACGTTGCACGAAACGCCCATCCGCCGCGCCGCGGACAGGAAGCCGGCGAAGAATATGAAACACTACATCATGCTAAAGACCACAATCTCGGAGCCATTGGAGGCGCGCCCGACGCAGCGCAACATCGCCGGGACAGGTAGTGCACGTGAATCGCCGCGGGGCGAATGGGTAAATGGTAAGTCGCCCTATCTTCTTCATCGCCATCGAGAACGAATTGGCTTCGTCTTCATCGTGGCCCCTTCGTCACTGTTTTAGCCTTTTTGTCCCTCCAGCCTCATCGCGCGCCACACGTGCAGCAACATTAACGCGTCCCTAGCCAAACACGCCGGCGCGTCTATCTCAACTTCACATCGCGCTCCCGCCGTTGCCTGCGTCCTTACCTACGAAGAACATACCTTCAAATCAAATTTACATTCGAGAATTAATGCCCTAAAAAATGGATGGTCTCGTACGGGATGCCATCACACAAAAGAGGGACCCACCACTGTGCAAGGTTGATTTCCTTTTTCGTTTCATTTGTGTGTGTGTGTGTTTTTTTTTATCTCGGTGATGCCACGTCAGGGCCGCAAGGGGAATTAAAATACCTGTTCGTTTCTGATTTTTTTTCGTGTTTCATGGTGCTTGGGCATCGCCTAGTCCCTAGTGAATCATCGTTTTCGTAATCTATCTTTGACGGCGCGCTTGATCAGCTCGGAGATTGCGGACGGTTTCCGGCTGGAAAGTGAAATGCGTGCGAAATTCGGATGCGGTGCGCCCGTCGATAATTGCTTGACACTCGACGGCGCTCGGCGACACTGCACACCAATTACAGCTAATTAGGAATACCGAAAGCGGCGGACACATCAACGTTCGTTAACGCCGGCCACGTGTGTGCGAGGCGCAAAAAAGCACTTCAATGTTTCGGCGGCGTTCGAGCGCGTGCGAACGGATGTGATTTTTGTCACCCCCTGATAGTAGCTCGGTCGTTCGTCGGCGAGCGATTATAAGTGGACTTAATTAGTAGCGACTTAAAGCGAGTCACGCTTAATGCAAATCACGTGTTGAGGCGCATTTAATGGGCGCACGTTTTACTAGGCTCCAATTAAGCGAAAATGTGCAAGTGGCGGCGGCGTTTAGTTCGAGTAAAGTTGCCATTTCCGCCTTTTAACATTTTCGGCAAACTATGCGCTTGGCAGTCCAATATGAATACGTTTCGCTGTGAATCAAACGCAAATGGCAATTTTGTTATGTAAATTAAGCTTTTAGAGGTGTCCCCCATAAATGGCACCCTCGGTGTGTGCGCCCCCTTCGATATGCGTGCGCTATGAGGGGTACTTTCATAAATCGTGTACCTGCTCGTTTATTTCCCCCTAATTCGGCGCGCTGTTTCTAATGTGATTGTAAAATCTACCTGTTCGCCGCGCCGCCCTGATGTAAAGTGCATTGTGTAACCGTAACACAATCCACGGACTTTTACTGCATTTGTGGACGAACGCAAAAGTTTGAGTCATCGATGCAGCGCGAACGTGAGAAAATTTCGAAAACGCAGGTGCTTAATTTATGCGACTGCAAGTGTTTATGGGCCCAATTGGCGAGGCTCTAAACGGCGCTCCTCGCAGCCGCAACCCTAATCGCAATCCCAATTTGAAATCGGGATTGCAGCATTTTTGTGATACGACAAACAGTTAAGCAACAAAATTATCTATCATATGCAGGAAGTTTATACGCCTAATAAAGAAAAAATGGAGTTCAAGTTTGCATAGCAAAAATCATGAATAGTTGATGAATTAAAAGCAAATTGATTCTTTGTTGTTACATTTTAAAAACGGAAATCGGCGGGGAATTAAAAGATGTACACGATGGTATGAAGAGCAGCCGGAGAAACTATTTCTAACAAAGAATAATATTGAATTGAGGTTTGTTTGTTGATCGTAGGTAAATTTCGTGCATCACAGCATTCAAAACTACTTTTAGTACATTCGGGCATGAAAATATGTATCTTTTAAAAAACTATCTTATAGGCAATTAAAAGATCTATCGAATGATGTACATATCAGGTGGATAAACATCTTGGAACAATATGATATTCTTTATTAAACATTTCACTATGTATTTTAAATGGACATTCAAATGATGGAAATATTTCTTTCAAAGTTAATTTTCATAACGACGGTTACTAATTTTTAAATATTTTTAAAGCCCATTTTATACAGAATTAAAAACTTTATCCAATGGCATATAGATTAGGTGGAAAAACTTCCTGCATATAATAGATAATGGCTATATTATAGGTTTCCCCATGTATTAGGTATAAGGCATATTTTGTCGCTGAACTGTTTGTATCACAGAAAGATCTGGGATGCCTTATTGATTGGATTCGATTTGTTTAGATCTTGGATCTTAGATCTTTGTGGTCCTTACAGATTCGGATAGCCAAAGAGTTGCTCTTTATTGTCCTGCTAATACAACCCGCGCAATGGCCTAGAAGTGCCCTAAAATGGACTTCAAAGTTTTGCAATGTTTCGACTTTTTTCAAACCACGCCATGGAAAATCCTTCATATTTTCCGAACGCTTGGCCTCCTCTAATAGGCAATTAAAAGATCTATCGAATGATGTACATATCAGGTGGATAAACTTCTTGGAACAATATGATATTCTCTACTGAACATTTCACTATGTATTTTAAATGGGCAATCAAATGATGGAAAAAATTCTTTCAAAGTTAATTTTCATAACGACGGACACTAAGTTTTAAATATTTTAAAGCCCAATTTATGCAGAATTAAAAACTCTATCCATCGGCATATAGATTAGGTGGAAAAACTTCCTGCATATAATAGATAATGGCTATATTATAGGTTTCCCGATGTATTAGGTATAAGGCATATTTTGTCGCTGAACCGTTTGTGATTGCAGCAATTGATTTCAACAGCCGCGGAGCCGCGAGAATCCAGTGCGGGGGGGGCGCATGGCGTAATGGGGTAACACATGGCAACACATTGGGTCGTCACTTGTGCTGGGTGAAGTGCGCTGGGGGATTGTTTGCTCTTGCTCAATGTGCGCCATGCGTGTCCGCGCGCGCGTCGCACATGTCGGAAATTTTGTCGCCGGAATTCTTTCTCACGCTCCTAACCTTCCCTAAAAACGCACGTGGCGCGCGCGCGCGCGCCCGCGCGCACTGCCTCCTATCGCCGGCCGCCCATCGCCCTCGCGCTAAACAAAAGACATTCCAATGCGTCGTTTGCATACGCGCGGATCCGCGCCGCATGACAATCACCCGCGCGCGGCGTTCGAGTCTCCGAGAAAAGCCAGGCGCAACGCAAAGCGGGCCAAAATGGTTCCTTCCTTCCATCATCTCATTTTCGAATCACTTTTGTATGATGCGCGTTTGGCGCGTTTCGGTCGCGCGCCCGTCACATGCGCACACGTGTTGCTCGCGCCGGAACGTGGGAAATAAAGGCAGATGTTGCGCTGGCGCGCCGAAATGCGACTAGGCTTGGGCGAAACGGCCCCATATAAAGCCGGGCCCCATCGCGCGCCATGTGAAGATGTGAAACATATACGCGCGCAAGGGGCGCTGCGTGTGCAGGCGCGCACGGGCGCGAAGAGTTGCCGAGGAGGACGGCGATAATCCGCGCCGTCGCGAGCGCGTAATATGATCGCTTTTAAATTGGGACATTCACGTTTATTTATGCGTTTTTCACGCTTGCATGAAGAGGCGAAAAAAAAGCGCGCAATGCCACGACACACATACTTTGGCGATGCGTTTGCGTTAATTAAGCGCGCTGATAATTAACATAAATCAGCGGTGCATGCGAGTTCTTTTCTGCGTATCAAATCTAATTCAAATTTCCCGCTCAAAACTGAGTCGTTCGCAATCACTCGCATTTCGTTTGGATTTGTCGTGACAGTACAATAAACCTGGTGTCAAGTGAAACAGACTTTAACTGGTATTTGAAGAATTTGAGTTATCACGCTGAGTTATCAAAAAACCGACCCAATTTATTAAAAGAGTTAATACTACACAGTAGAAACAGGAAGAAAAAGAATAAGGAGTAGATTATACTCTTTAAATTAAATTGATGTTTTGAAATTCACAATTCAGTAATAAAATGTGTAATAAACTGTGCTCCAGACGAGTTAACTCGCAAATTGTTGCGCAGAAAAAAAATATTGCGCAGTACTAAATTCATTCATTCATGATTTGCGCGGGAAATTTGAATTCACGTTCACAATATTGTGCATGCTGTGGCTTGCGCGCGACGCGCAAGTTTACGAGGCATTAAATTACAAACAAATAAGTGTGCTGAGCGGGCCCGGCGCACGCCGGCGGCGGGCCGGCGCAGCGGTGGCTTGGCTCGTGACGACCTCTCACCTCCTGCGCCCGTTCTTTCTCAGCGCTTGTCTTCGCGCATCGCTTATTATCCGCGCCGCGGCATCTCCCGCCGCCTGCCGAACGTCTTCTTCACCGGCGCGCGCATTAGGCCCCGCTTTTATTAACGCAGCAAATTGAATTGAAGACCATCGACAACAAACGAGTGCGAGCCGCCGACTACCGGCATCCGAAACTCCCGAACTCCGTATCACATCGAGCATCACATCGCATCTCAGCTGGAGAATCGTTTCGCTTCTCGTTTATGATCTGGGATGCCTTATTGATTGGATTCGATTTGTTTGGATCTTGGATCTTGGATCTTGGATCTTGGTGGTCCTTACCGATTCGGATAGCCAAAGAGTTGCTCTTTATTGTCGTGCTAATACAATCCGCTCAATAGCCTGGAAGTGCCCTAAAATGGACCTCCAAGTTTAACAATTTTTAGACTTTTTTTTCGAAACGCGCCATGGAAAATTCTTCATATTTCCTTAACGTTTCGTATTTTTTAAAGTTTCTATGCATATGCGGATAGCCAAAGAGTTTCTCTTTATTGTCCTGCTAATACAACCCGCTCAATGGCCTGCAACTGCCCTAAAATGGACTTGAAAGTTTGGCAATTTTTCGACTTTTTTCAAAATACGCCATGGAAAATCCTTCATATTTCCCGAACGCTTCGTCCTTTTTAAAGTTTCTATGCATATGCGGATTGCCAAAGAGTTTCTCTTTCATGCCCTGGTAATTACAACCCGCTCAATGGCCTGCAACTGCCCTAAAATGGACTTGAAAGTTTGGCAATTTTTCGACTTTTTCCAAACACGCCATGGAAAATCCTTCATATTTCCCGAACGCTTTGTCCTCTTTCAAGTTTTCTTGCATATTTGGATAGCCCAAGAGTTTCTCTTTAATGTGTTGCTAATTGTAACCATCTCAATTGCCTGGAAGTGTATTAAAATGGACCTCATATTTTGGCAATTTTTCAGAACACACCATGGGAAATCTTTCGAAACTCCTAAACTTTGAAGTCCATTTCAGGGCACTTCCGAACCCTTCAGCCGGTTAAAATTAGCAGTAGAATAACGAGCAACTCTTTGGCTATCCGAATATGTACGACAACTTAAAAAATAACGAAGCGTTCAGGAAATATGAAGGATTTTCCAGAGAGTGTTTGGAAAAAAGTCGAAAATTTGCCAAACTCTGAGGTCCATTTTAGGGCATGGAAGTGCCCTTGAACGGGTTGTAAGTAGTAGGACAATAAAGAGCAACTCTTTGGCTATCTGAATAGGATGTTGGCTGTTGGATGTTGAATGAAGCCTGGAACGAAATAAATAAGTTACTGCGCCGTGCGAGCGTAAGTAATGCGCAGTGCGAACGAAGACTTTGGAGGCGTATTGTGTGTCGCGGATGTTTACGTCGCTGGACATCGATGTCACAAGTGACTTAAGCAATTACCGCGCGGCGCGGAAAGAACAACGCGCAGCATCGCGAAAGCGCCGGGAAGGCGCACGCACGCACAATCCAAAGGAAACGTCGCTCTGCATCGCGCAGCGCTTGCCTTTTTGCGCGCCGCACCCGGAAGACAAGACGTTGATCCGCGTGGCGGTTAACACGTTCGGATCGTTAGATCGGCGCGGCGCAGGAGGCGAAATGACTCATAATCGCGAGACGCAAAATGTCCAACAGCCAACCGCGCACCGCGCACCGCGCACCCAACACCAAGGCACTTACGTCGCATAAAAGCATCTTTATTCATTATTACACGACACTATGCAAATATGCAACGTCAGCGCTATGTGCGCGCGTTTATCTGTTGATTTTACACGTCGCAGCCGCATCCGCATGCACTCCGAGGCCCGCGGCGCGGCGCGCAGTTAAGTATGCTTAATGCCGACGACGCGGACGCGGGGCCCGCGCGCGGCCGAAGAAAAGGACGCGTGCGGCGAAGACAAGGAGACGCGCGGATCGGGCGGGTAATGTAAACGGAGTAAGGTTGGCAGGGGACCGTGGGAACGCGGCGCGCCGGTCGCCGGGCCGCAGCCGCAGACACGCTTCGCTGCGCGCACGTAAATGTAAATGCACACACATTATAAGTACGCCGCGCACGTATTAACGATTGCACGTGTTCGACACGAGATTGTCGTGCGTATTTAACTTCGCGCTCGCGCCGAGTATAACCTATACCTATAACCTATACCTATACCTATGGCAAGCGTTTATTGATGTGTGTAATCGCTTGGGGTACCAGCAACAGCACCAACTCGGCTTAATTTTGCTATGACTTCATAGCGTTGTTACTCATGATCTAACATGCTGCAATGGGGTTGATATTGTCATATTTGTGACAAACTCAATTTTCATCTGGTAGGAATAAAAATATTCATTTTTTAAAGCTATCCTATAGTGACTTATCCATCGATGTCTTGATCTGATATTCTTGCAACAATATAATATTTACTTCTGAATATTTTAAAAATGTCTAAATGGACCATCCCATTTGATTACAAAGTCAGTTTTAGACCAGTAGAAATTAAAAATGTTAATTTTGTCAGTAGCTATTTTTTAAACATTAAAAGCCCTGCATCTTTGTATTGATCAAGTGGAATAACCTCCTGCAACAATATGATATTTACAATTGAAGATTGAAAATTGTGATTTAATTGACAATTAAACTTGCAAAGTCAATTTTAGAATAGTAGGAATACCAGTGGGAAGTTAGCAATTTATGAAAATGTAAATTAAGTTATTTCCATATATATACAAAACAAAACAGTCCATTAAAGTTTTCATATTCAAATGGTTTGCCGAATTAATTGAAATTGATTTCATTTAGTTGTAAATAAAGTGGCGAATCGAATAATGTAACAATGTAATTTTTTTTAACTTTATGTCAGTAATAATAAATATTAAAATTTGCAACATTTTTCAATGCATTTTATATGGAAATTCCCATAAAATTGCAAAGTGAAACTGCACCTTGAAATGGTTCTCTGATTTTATTAAACCAATTTATAGATATTGAAATGAGCAATTCAGACATGTAAAGATGTCATAACGTGTTCAACTATTAAGTGGAGAAAACTAATATTTGAAACATTTTGCAATGTATTTTAATTGGGTATAAATTGCTAACTTCTCACTAGTAGTAGGAATTTTAAAAGTGAACTTTTTCAAATGCTATCTTATGGAGTGTTAATAACTATATCCATGACATTGTAGATAAGATAGAGTAATTGTCGACATTTGCTGAAATCGGCAATATTCTGTCCGTCAGGGCGACACTTTGTTGCTGCCAGCATCACGGAAGTATCAATCGATCTCTTTATGCTTTGTAAAGAAGCAACTCTCCATCTTCTCCATCAATTCCTACCCCTTGGGCCCAGCACGTGCATTGTGCGTGCGGAACTTTTCTTTTCTTCGCCTCGTCGCCGCTGTACTTCCCCTTTCGCGTGGCCCGCGTGCGCCGGCACGATCTCGGCGTGTTCCAGTTATTGAAAGTGAAATAACGGGCGCCCCCCACCGGCCCATCGAGATTAACGCATTGAGTACATCGGCAAGAAACCACGCGCTAAAGCGAGAGCCACGCCGCGCCGGTGAAACGCAGCGGCGCTGAAGAAGTGCGACGAAGCACGTTGTCGAAGCGAGCGGTGCACGCGATATGCATGCGCATGTGTACACAATGCGTGCGGGTCCCCTGTGTGTGTGTGCGTGTGTGTTTTTTGCTTTCTTAACGCTGTGTGCCCGCTTTTGCTTGCTTTATGGAATTACGGCGAGGGACAGATTTCGGGGCCCGTTGCTCCGGTTTCCCACGCATCGGTACGCGTTGGCCATATGTCGTCGTCCCGAGCACCACTCATCTCGGCCGCCGACACCCAGCGCACACACACACGCATGCACAGATAACGCATTCGACGCCCGCCCGAGGCGAGCGCATTATGCCAACAAAACCAAAACATATTATGCCTTTCCGCATGCGCTGCCGGCGGAGCGCGCGCGTGTGTGTGCGCGGAGGGGCTGTTAAGGGCTGTTTAGCGGCGCATTGAATGGGGGGCTGCGCGCTGCGCGTCGCGCGGCTCTCACGGTAGAAGAGGGCTGCGCGTCGGGTGCGTGCCGGCGAGCGAGACGCGGCGATGATTGAAAGCGAAGGGCCGCAAAGGTGCAAGGATGCAAGGAAGCTAGGAGTCGTGCGCTCGTGGGAAAAGACGTTCTCACGCGTCTGACGTTGTTTCTTGCGTGCGCCGCGGGCCCCAGTTTCCGAGGGGATGACGGGGCCATGCGGAACCGCACGCCAGAGCCCCGCACCCCGATGATGAATTCGTGACGCGAGCGGTTCGTGTGCGCTGCACACGCGGCGCGCGATAGGGGCAGGTCACTCCTGCACTCCACTCACTCATCACTCCGCGGTGCCGCGCATAACCATAAAACAATCGCACGCGCTCATAAAGCAGCGCGCGGCAGAAGCAAGGCGCTGATCGCAATCGGCGTGCGCTTGCGCAATTGCGTCGCCAGTCGCCAGGTCTCATCGCCGATCGAGATTGATTCGCCGTTTGCGCAATGCCGCCGCGCAGCGCGGAATTAATGCTGATTCAATCGGAGCCTCGGCGAATCGGCGGCGATTGCGGAACAATCGCGGCCGCGCATGATTCATGGGCTGGCGCGGCGTCTGCGCGCGAGGCGCGCGCGATTTAGACGCATCGCCGCGGCCGCGGCCGCGCAGATTACACGCGCCAGATTGCGATTGCGCGCGCGAGTGGAAGAACGTGCGCCGGATGAAAGATAAAGCGCATTGCGCGCGGCAATGCATTATGAGGCTGCGCCTCGCGCGCGGCGGCGCTGACTCGTGCTGGACGTGCGCGCGGGCAGCGCGCGAGCGAGCGAGCGCGCGCCACGCAGCGCGCCGCGCGAAGGAGCGAGCGCGCACTCGATTAGGCCCGGCGTGTGTAAGATGGCGATGATAAAGGCCCCGCAGGCATTTCACTGTTGAATAGAAAAAGCGTTCCTTCACTACCGTGGGAACGTGGGAACCGGAGTCGAGAACGCGCCGAGCACGTGCTACGCGCGCGCCCCTCTCCTCACCGCTCCGCGCACAATTCAACGAGCCGCACACACACACACACACAATGCAAGCACAAAGTATACGATGCGGTGAGCGCGAGCGCGCCTTTCAGTTGCAAGTTACACAAACACAAACAACTCAAAGCGAACTTGCCACAACGCAATCTATCTGTATATTCGGTATTCTGTAATAGTAATAACATTATCCGCGATGACCGCCGCGTGCCGCCCCGAGTTGCAAACAATGCAGACGTGGCAAGCACCGCGCATGCGCCTGGCAATAATAACCGCAGAAATCAAGCGCGCGCGCGGCAATTAGCGCGCCGCGGTGACTTCAATGCGCGGCGCGGTGCGATGCCCGATTAGCATTAAGAAAACACAGACACACGCATGCGCAAGCGCAACTGATTGCTTATTTAACAATAAGCCCACTGCGTGCATTGCGCTCTTTGCGATTGCTTGCCGGCGCTGCCATGCGCCGCTTTCATGGCCGATAAGCGTCATGTGCGTTTTTCGGCCAGTTGACTTTGCACGCCCCGCAACGCGATCCAAACGCCGCAGCGCCGGCGAAGTTGCGGAATTTCTGAATCAAAGCACCTGCTCGATTTTCCCACAAGTCCGAAACCGCGCTCTTTCATAAGCAGCGCCTCCCCGCGCGCCGCGCGCCCGCGCGAAGACGCCGCAGCGCGCCGCACGTAAGGAAAAACGAGTTATCTCCGCGCGGCGCGCTGCGAACCCAAAACCGCCGCGTATGCGGTTACAGTTTAACAACAGGAAGTTAAAAATCATTAATAATTGTTGTTTATAAGCGGCGGCGCGCCGTGCAGCAGCGCGCAGCAAAAAGCAGCGTGAAGACGGCGATGGCGATTGGGAATCGAATCAGAGTTACATAAAGACGCGCGCAACTAGGAATCTAACTTTTAGGTGGCAAATTTTCTAAGAGACGCGGTAATTATGTAACTGGTCGGCGCGTGATGACATCGGTTTAAGCATATATAGTGCTTTCGCTAAAACCTCGTCTAAAGATGACTGACTCAAACTGCACAATGTTGCCAGTGTTTATTTATTATATATTTTGTCTCTCTTACTCTACACCGTTCACAACGCCTCTGGTGGCGCTCCAGAAAACATAACAAAATAATGAAATACTATTTAAAATACATAATCCAATATCACAAGCGGAACACATGAACTAAAACGAAAACTCGAGTGAAACCGATTGAGCGTAGAAAGACTCAACAAGCAGTTGACAACATTGCACAACGTCATGCAATATTTCCAGCATTAAAATAACAACACAAGAATCATAGGTTTGCTCAAATGAATACACATTTTTCAAACAATGTTATTGGTTATACTATATTTAATTCTTATAATTATTTTACATAATGTACATGCTTTGTCGATACGATTTTAAGAAAAAAAAGATTATGTCAACTGTCGACTTTTGACGAGGTTTCAGCGAAGGCATTATGCCCTGTTGGCATGTAACCTGAAATCAAATGCAAATGCGTCCGAGATGATGGCTCACTCGGCAAATATAAAGCCGACTAATTGTCGCACTAAATGTTCAAGTGCGTTCGCCAACTTGGCCGCGTCGTAAAACCATCGCAATTGTGGCGTTCATCGTCCATAAAAAAATGAGGAAGATAATTGACGCCTCGCCTCAAGCCCCGACGTTGGGAGTCAATTCGAGCCCGAGCATACTTACTACTCATTTTCTAATGCCATTTCAAAATGCATCCGAAACGAGCATGGCGGGTGCGAGAAGGAGCGCGAGGTGGCTCGAGTGATCTCTATATGTAGATCTCAGTTGGCCGTCCCGTCGTATAGTATTCTCTGTTATAAATGGGAACGTGTTCGAGCACGGACCACGCACGAGCTCTAATAATGTGGGTTAGATTATCTCGTAAACGACGATGGTTTATTGAAACGAGCTGCGCGCGTGGAAGCGAGCGCGCGCGGCGCGCGCGAGCGAGACGGGCGTAGAAAGGCAGCTGCACGAGCTGCGGAACGCTCACAGGTGGCTTAACTGTGGGAACGCCGAAGCTTCTGAGTTTCCCACGATCCGAGCCGGGGCTCGCCGCATGCGAGGCGCGCGGAGGGGTCCCCCGGCGCGGCGAGAGCGTGCGTGCGGACGGGCACCTGGACGCGTATATAAGCGCGTCCCTACCACTCCGGCAGTCATTCCAAGACCAGCTCTTGCCCCGTGCGCATCGTGCCTTACGCTCTGCCAACGCACCGCACCGCACCGCCTTCGCCAAGTGCGCAACCCGTAAACGCTTTCCTTCGGCAAGTTCACACGTAAACAGTGCCCCAGCGCCATGGAAGCCCAGCCCGTCTCGCGCACCTACCAGTACCGCAAAGTGATGAAGCCGCTGCTCGAGCGCAAGCGCCGCGCCAGGATTAACCGCTGCCTGGACGAGCTCAAGGACCTGATGGTCTCCGCGCTGCAGAACGAGGGCGAGAACGTCTCCAAGCTGGAGAAGGCCGACATCCTCGAGCTGACCGTGCGCCACCTGCACAAGCTGCGCCGCCAGCAGCGGCTCTCGGCGAACCCCGTCATCGACGCGGACCGCTTCCGCGCCGGCTACACGCACTGCGCCAACGAGGTGTCGCGCTGCCTCGCCTCCGTGCCCGGCGTCGACGTCAACCTCGGCACCAAGCTGATGACGCACCTCGGCCACCGGCTCAACGAGATGGACAAAGTGTCGCCGCTGATGATCCAGGTCGGGCAGACGCAGTACACGCCGCCGGGCACGCCCACCCCGGACGTGTACGCCATGCCGCTGACGCCCGCCTCGTCCACCAGCTCGCGCCAGGCGCCTTCGCCCGCGCAGCCCATGGACTGCTCCACCGCCGGCCTGCTCAAAGTCGCGCCCAAGAGCGAGCCCGTCTGGCGGCCGTGGTAAACGCCGCCGCCACGCCAACAACAACAACATACAACCAGAAGACTGCACAGCAACGCTCGTTCGAAGCCTTCAATTTGCTCAATCGCTTGACTGCGAGCCAAGTTGAAGTTCAACCACCCAACGTTCAATTCAAAGAGGTTCTGATCTCAAAAATTATTTTGTACTTTTTTTTTTGGACAAGTTTTAATCTTGTAAGCTTTAATTAGAAGTTAGCTAGGCTAGTAATGTGATAAACAGGCTCGATGAAATTTGTTTAACGCACAAGTCAGATTTGAGTTGGTGTACCTGTGATGTTTGTAATTAGTGACGAAGAATTCAATAGAATGTCGATTCTAAACATTTGTAAACTGAAAATGTATTGCAAGCATAACTGTGATACGAAGTGCATAGAATACTATTTTGAACAAATGAAAATATATGGTTATCTAAAACTTTAACAAATCACCTCTTTATTTCAAAGCCCCAACATTCACAATTTCAGCTTCTCCAATCCAAGGCAACTCAAGAAAGAAGATCAACATCTCATCCCTTTGAACTTTAATGCATGCTAGCTTTAATTTGTAGTTGTTTGACACTTTTCATGCACGACAGTAGAAATTGATAACTCATTGCTTGCATTTAATAACAAATCAAACAGTTGGCAAGAGCAACATTCCGAAAACGAGTCACTCAAATCAGTCAAATTACATTCATATCAACTTTCACACTTTCACACGTTTGTATCAATTGATTTGTAATGTAAGTCATCAGACATTGGCACTACATTTGAAATTCATCAAACATCAATCAGTAGCACTTTGCAATCTCGAAAATGTTCGCGGCAAATCACGTGCGGACTTATGTCAGACGTTGCTCAGCCAAAGACTAACCGTGGCGCCACCTAGTGCGGCAACCGGCAACACCCGAAATTCGATCGTTGCCGTTCTAGGGAGGGTCGTGCTTACTCAATTTTTAACTAGATTAAAAGCTTTCCTCACAAACATGATTTGCTAATGAAACGTACATCACTCCACAAGCGCATGACGCAACACTTACGATTCTCGGCGGTGTCGTTAGGGCCGCACCCCTGCATGTATTAATTAGCTAAATTAACTTTACGGGGCATTGGATTTCTATCAAGCGCCACTAACTAGCATGGCCCGCAGTTACTATGTTGCACGACGTCCTGTATGCGTGCGATATTACGTTGAGATGAGTTGTTTTTTCTACCACGCACGCATTCCGTCTGTTGTGCGTTCTTATTAGAAGTGGTTGTTGCTTTTTTTCTGTCGGCGTGTCATTCGCAAAGCTTCCGCCATCGACGCGGCTTTGTTTCAGCTCACCGCGGCACAAAAACGTATTCGCCGGCCAGGATGGAGGAGGCGCCGAAGAGACGCTCGCGCAAGTTGTCCAAGAAGGACCGAAAGCGTATGAGCAATTACTTCACCGAGTACTGCGACGCGACCAGCATTCACGGCTTTCGTTACCTTGGCGAGCAGAAGCGGAGCTGCCTAGAAAAGTAAGTCACCCACATCGTCAGTATTGCCATCGACTTTGCATCCCCTCATTTCGATATTCCATTTGCTTCAAGATTGTGGTGGTTCGTCACCATCTTTGTTTCGGTGTGCATTTGCACGTACCTGATCATTCAGACCTACCACAAATGGGACCGATCGCCCGTTATCGTCAGCTTCGCCACGAAACAAACGCCGATCTGGCAGATTCCGTTTCCGGCCGTTACGATTTGCCCGGAAACAAAGAGCCGCCAGAGTGTGTTTAATTTTACGGAATCCTACTTGAAGGATTTCGACAAACTCAGTGCCAAAGAGTAAGCATTTGCTTTAAGTTTCTTGCGACAGGGGAGAATAATGTGTGTGTTTTCTCAAAGGCGGATGGAACTGGAGCACATTTCGATGATTTGCAAGCCTCGAAAGCTCCTGAAAACCAAGAAATTGACCATGAAGCAAGTGAACGAGAGTATTCTGAACTTTTTTGACGAGGTGACTGTCACAAAAACAATAAAAACTGTTTTTTTTTTACTAATTGAAATTGTCGTTCGTGTCAAGATTGCCCCTGGAATTGCCAACATGACTATCAAATTCGTTTGGATGGGAGAAAAAGTCGACTATTCGGCTGTCTTTACTCCTATTCTAACAGATACTGGCATTTGTTACACCTTCAACATGCTGGACAGAAGCGAGCTGTTCAAGCCCGTGATGAAATCCTTCAAGAATTACCTGCACCACGATAGGACCTCGAAGGGTTGGTCGCTGGAGGATGGGTACGCCAAAGACGAGCAGAAGGACACCTTTCCACGGCGCGCCTTGTTTTCGGGGGCAAAGAACGGCATGGACATCACACTGGTAACGTATGACAAGGACGTTGATTACATATGCGGGGACGCGCTGCAAGGATATAAGGTGACGCTGCTAACATATTCATCAGTGGAAACAAATCGAGCCGAGTGAATAATTGCAGATTTTATTACACCATCCGGCGGAGATTCCTCGCGTAAGCCAGCAGTACTTTTGGGCGCCGCTGAACCAGGCGGTGATAGCGGCAATAAAACCGGACATGATGACCACCTCGAACGAGCTGCGCACCTATCCGCCGAACAAACGCCAGTGCTACTTTCCCAAGGAGCGCCACCTGCGTTTCTTCACCGTGTACACACAGCAAAACTGCGAAATCGAATGTTTGTCCAACTATACGCTGGCAACTTGCGGCTGTGTCGCATTTTATATGCCCAGTAAGTCCGCGCACTCACGCATGACGTCCCAGAGGGATTAACTGTTGTTTTGTTTCGCCAGGAGCAGCAGACACGCCAATTTGTGGTCCAGGGAATCTCCTGTGCATGAAGCATGCGGAGACCAAGCTGCTGAGTGGGGAAATAGACATCCGCCTGAAAGAACTCAAGGAGGAGCAGCAGAACAACAATGAAACGAATTTTAATCAAGTTGTTGGTGGATTTATTAACGAATGGACCAGCATCACCGAGGGAAAACCAGCGAACAAGAATGCACCCAAAGCGGAGTCACTTATTGATCAGTCCAATTGCAACTGCTTGCAATCCTGCACGTCATTGAGCTATAACGTGGAAACGTCGCAATCCGATTGGGACTGGGTGCAACATTACGTCGGTTTGAACGATCCGTACGGCTTTGTGGCGGCGAATCTTAAAAATGGCTCACGACTGGCACATCTTTCACGCATTGTTCTATTCTTTAAAGACATGCAATTCATCGCTTCCGAGCGCGATGAGCTCTATGGGCATATCGATTTCTTGGCCAACTGCGGTGGCTTGCTTGGCCTCTTCACCGGATTTTCATTTATTTCTCTAGTCGAAGTTATCTATTTCTTATCATTGAGACTACTGTGTAACATGAAGAACAAGGCCAAGAAACACCTGAATGGCGAGTAACGAAGTAACTTATATAAATGTTCTTGAAACCTCAAATGTTTGCACATTCACAATAATTGTAACTGAATAAGTACCTAGAATAGTTCTAATCGACATTTTCAAATTTCACAAGACTCACTCATTTATATCTATTTTAAATTAATAAAAAGAATATCATGTGCTTAGACCTCAAAGTTAGGCAATTTTCGACATTTTTCAAAACACGCCATGAAAAATCTTTCACATTTCCTGAACGCTTCGTCCTTTTTCAAGTTTTCTTACATATTCGGATAGCCAAAGAGTTGCTCTTTAGTGTGTCACTAATTTTAACCCGCTCAAGTTCCTGGAAGTGCTCCAAAATGGACCTCAAAGTTTGGCAATTTTCGACTTTTCTCAGAACACGTCATGGCAAATCCTTCATATTTCGCGAACGCTTCGTCCTTTTTTAAGTTTT